>JAJLUQ010000090.1:0-45506 GCA_030564385.1 Blastobotrys robertii | reverse complement strand
AAAGCGTGTTTTTCTGCTGGGCGCGCATAACAGGGTCCGGAGGATATACAATGGGAAAAAGACAAAACAGTTTAGAAAGGCAAAGCGAAAGCATTGCTGAACTAAGATGCCGAAAGCGAGAATTCATCAGGCAGCTGACAGGACGTGTTCCGGGCCTGCTGAGGATGCGCTAGTAAAGCAGCTTAGATCTAGCTGATGAGTCTCCATTAGTTGTGTCAAAGCAGCCAGGTCGTCAAGTCGAAATCTGTTGTATGGCCCAGGAATGGGCTACACTCAGAGGTAGCTTGGTGCACTGATGGATTCTGAACACTAACAAAACCGTAACGGGGGACCACCACAAACCTACACACACAAAGGAGCATCGACTCAGTCGGTGCCCCAACGTAGCCATTAGGCTACGTACGCCAAACGAACTTGTTAACTCATCTCGGGCTCTAGTGGCTAGAGTAACCACCCTCACCAAGCTGGAGCGAACCTCCAGAAACCGCCAACAGAACCCCAGATGAGCTCACAGATTCGCTTAGCGCACAAACTTACTAACCTACGAGACACAAGCAACCGAAGAAAAGTAAGGACACAGAAATCCTAACGAACTAACACAATGCTGACCACCTTACACACTGAACCCACCCTAAAAACCAAGACCGAACAGTCAATCACAACACACCAAACTCCAACATCAACCTCAACCTGCACTACGAAGCAGACCACACCCCACAAGGAAACTACCCACTTCACGCTAACGTAAACCACAATGACAAAAATGACATGCTGACTAAGCAACACCACGATGACCTAGAGCGAATAACAATAAGGGTGGGAGATGCCCGGACCCTCAAAAATACCACCACCAAAATACTGCCACAAACCAAAAACAGCCCAAACAATGGAACTGATGCCCCCCAAACAGACTAACCGAAAACAAACGGACCCGATGATACCCAAAACAGTAATAACAAGAGGCCTCAAAAGCCCCAAAAAGCCCCAAAAGCCACAAACCGCCAACTCGGAAAAGGGGCAACACACAAAATATCAACCTCACGAAACAATTTCACAGAAATGAGGCACCAGCCTACAGACATAAATAGAGCAGAACCCACGCAGAACCTCACCAAACAATGCCGAGCATCAGCAAGTCCAAGCTAAACGACACTACCAAACCACTCCCAATCAACAACCCTCGATGCCCCCAGGCTGCGAGATTCAGGAAACAGTCGACCACCCCAATCGCCTCGAAAATCCCCAAAGACGTCCTCGACGTCAACGGAATCCTGAAACTCACCCAAACCCAAAACAATGCTTCCACTGCCAGCACCACCTCCAAGCGAACCACACCTGAAGATGACATGTCTATGAGCGACGATTATCCCGATAACAGTAGCCCACCCCCCAAAACCCAAGTGGCATCCAAACTCCCCACTATCGAACTCGATGATGGTGACCGAACCCAAAAAGGGAAGGAGAACCACGAAGGCCCCAAGCGTGAAACACGAGCACGAAAACACCGAAAGATCCAAGAGCCCCTAGAAGTCCCTGGAGCCGAACCCACGACAGGGCACGCTAAACAAGAAGCGTACGACCCACTAAGCACCTTCGTGATCACACTCCAAAACCCAGCAGCCACTAAAGACGTGGCCCTCAACGCTGTCATCAAAACACTCGACCACAAAGCCAACGCCAAAATCAAGAAAATGATCCACACACTAGCCACATTCACCGCCAAACAAGTCCTCCTACACGCCAAAAAGAACTACAAGATCAAGAAACTCCTCTACGCCGAAATCTACGACACAATCAACAACGGGCAAATCGCTATAGGCCAGATTGAACGATTCCGAGGCGGAGGCGCCCGGCTATACATCCTACGTGACATCCTCCCCATGTCCAACGCGGAATGGGAACGAGCGATCCACCACAACCTAGGTGAGGACACTGCCCTCGTCGTCTACCAAATCTACGCCGAACCCTACACACCAAACGCCATCGCCATTGACAGATACCTGATCGTCCTACACAGCAAGGCATCCAAACACAATTCCTCCTTCGCCTACAACTTCAGAGGCCACCAACGAAGATCCCCACTGAACATGCTAGAGGGCCTCATCTGCAAAGCATGCGCGAAACAACACGAACTCGGCGAATGCACCTACACCGTAGCGGTCTACCAACAAAACATGTAAAGCACTGAGCCACCTCGCTAATACAGCCAAGATCAACGAAGTGAAAAGGCCAGCCAGAAAACACGCATCGTCTCCACCGACCATATAAAACATAGATCAACAGAAATAAGAGAACTACACACATCAAGAACAGAAACCGAACCGCAAAACTAAACAATGCAAAACCTAGTAATATAGGCTAACGCACAACTTCTAAGCTAACACCTCGTCCTAACCAAAAATGCTCTAGCACCTATGTCCACCAAAGAAATATGCCACCCAAAACCCCCTGGATAAAATCAAATGGATATATACCAAGAACTAATCACACCGAAGCAAATTGAGCTCTTCAACGAGCCATCGAATACGCACCAAAAACAGAGAAAAGAGACATCTGGATAGGCACAAAGAACCCATGACGAACAGCAAAGCAAAACCAACTCACATGGAAACTCCTCCACTCCACCCGGAAAATGGCCCAGCCACCCACAAACACATCTTCCTAGAATGCACCAACGCCAGAGAACTATGGAATACAGATACTACACTGGCGCCACACCAAGAATACCCACCACCACCGACGATATGATAGCCTTCCTGTGCACACCGCCAGTCGAAGGAAAGGGCAGACAGGCCCTATGGACCACCCTTTATGGAGAAGCAGTTTGGACGTCATGAAAAACTGATCACATCAACCACATGGACCGGAAACACCCCGGCCCTCGCGCCAGCCGACACATCACAGGCATACCTCACCAGTGTCACCTACAACATGCACATGGACCGAAGCTTATGCACTAACAAGAAGCACCAGAATCCCACGCAAATTCACGCTCACCAGACAAAACCTTGGAATCACAACGACACCCGACCATCAAAATTCAGCACCAAGGCCCTAAGCACTCCCCCAGGGCCCGCAAACGAGGGAGGACCCCCAAGGCAGGCTCACCAAGAGTGACCTACCACCCATAATGCTTAGCCACCAACCAGCGGGGACACCGAATCCGGAGTCCGTGCCACATACTGTGGACTCGTCCGTAAAGACGTAAAATGATAAATGATTGTGCCTCTAATAGCGTATATAAAAGTCACCACACTAGAAGAAATCCCACAACTCCAAATCATCGATGACACCGACGAACCAGAAGCAACCATCCAGCGCCTCCCAGGCTACGTCTTCAACATCCAAAGACTCCCCTCACTCACGACAAAGAGTGGGAACGAGCTATCAGACTTAACTTCGGCCCACACACACCTGCAACCGCCTACCAAAAACAGTACGAGCTCCTAACCGAGAGCCCGATCACGACGGACACCTACACCCTCATCCTACACCAAACACCCACGGTTAAGCCAAAGAACTTCGAAAACCACCACAACAATGTCTCCAGAAACTCACCACTAACCCCACACCAGGATGCAACCTGTTCAACACGTTACAGAACCACAACGTCGAATACTAAGACGACAACAACAAGCGCACGCCTGAAACACTCATAAACACTAAGTAAATAGTGAAGCCACAATATATTAAATCAAATACTATAAAGAACACTGAATGTGACACCTGCCAACCAAGCAATGCTACGAATCACATCGTTGAACATTCGAGGCCTCAAAGGAGGCACAAAAATAGACCCCTCATACAATTTATGGATAAAATCCAACAAGATTGACATCCTACTACTACAAGAAGCACGCCCCTCGGGAGCCGAGCTCAAAAGACTACGAAAGCTGAACCTGATCGTCGAAGCCAACTGCGACAGCAGTCAAAGCGCACGCGTAACCTACTCAACCCGAAAACAGTCACTCTCCGCAAAGAGAGGACCATAGCCGACAATAAAAACCGGCTCCTCAGAACCACAATCCGATGGGGAGGGGACACCCTAACCATCACCAACATCTAGGCACCCTCAGACACGACCCAAAGAAAACAATGGACAATCGACACAATAAACAGCTACCTCAACACCATCCAATCAGACATAGCCGCCGGCGAATAACACCAAACTTATCTACAGCACAACTACAAACTTTTCGTATAACACAAAATAGCTAGTGATCGACAGATAAAGAAAACTGCACCTGGGCTCAGTGTCTGTTAACTCTAGGTTGCATGCAGCAGAAGTTGTGTTCATCATTTTTGCGATACCTAACACGCAACACGTCTGGGATCTTGAAAGGCCATGTCCTGTTTGCAATCAATTTAGTATTCCTGAAGTCATAACGGCGTGCCGGCGATTTTTCGCTTCGGACTCATTGCAACACAACGTTAATTTGATGACGCACAACGTACAAGAACTTTTGACACACTGCACGTCGAAGACGCGGTGCATGACATCAATAGCTAGTGGACATCCGATTACCATGCACATCCGGTGGGGTCCTAGATAGCATCGATCAGCGCTAGTATATGGAAGCTTATCGAGCAACCCCGCAAAGGACTTACTTCAGCTGCACCGAGCTCCCGCTAACTGATACCAAAGATAGATCGAGTCTCTGGCGCCTCGATCCCTTTGCATGCTATGCAGTTCTAGTTAAGCTATTTCAATAACTATAGCCGAAACAAAAAGGCTAAAACTGGTTTTGTGGCCATCGGTTACATGGGCAGCATGCTTAGCGCTTACTTCCAGCCGTTTACCCTAGCTGGAGTCCTGGCGCGAACCGTCCATGCAGCTCCTTAATAGCCCATCATCAGCAACCTGGCCACAAGCCGGCAACTCGCTCAGGCTCATCGTGGCCCAGCCCGTATAACCAGATCGTACGTGCGGGAGTCATTACATGTACAAGACGGAAGCAAAAAGACGAAAACAAGATTTGAAATAGAGCTCGATCCTATTACTCTACATACCCACAACATACTAAAAATTTGTATCGAACGAATATTGATAAACAAAGACCTCAAGGATATTTTCCACCGTTGTCATAAAAGATCTTCCCGATCATGGAGTGCCAGTTTCTAGCCCGCTCGAAGCCATTGTTACAGCTTTGGTAGTCCACAAAAGCCTTATAAATCCTTTCCTTAGATGTTTCCACAAATGGTCCGTGTTGAACGATCGGCTGATCGAGAACTTGGCCTGCGATCAGCAAGAATCTTGCCGGCTTGTCAGAGGCGTTCTCAGCGACAATGCCGTCTCCTTGCTGGCTCAAAATAGAGCACTGAAACTGGGAAATGGGAGTGCTGTCCAGCATGAGCTTGCCTTCCATAACATAGGTGAAGCCATTCCAGCCTTCAGGAATTGGTTGCTCAACTTTTCCGCCTGGCTGAACGGCAACGTCCAAGAACCACATTGGAGTGTAGGCGAGGTCTTTAACTGAGTCGACACCGTAGGAAACGCCGGAAATCACTTTGACCTCGACCTTGTCGTTTGGCTTGGCAATTGGAATATTCTTGGCTCTGAGATCTCTGTAGCGAGGCTCACATTCTTTCAGACGCTCGGGAAGATCGACCCATAGTTGAAACATCTCGGGGTCATTACCGTTGGAGTCTTTCTGTGTCATTTCAGCATGGACAATGCCTCGTCCAGCAGTCATGAACTGAAGATCGCCAGGACCCAGAGAGCCACTCTTTCCAGTAAAATCTTCATGATCGACTTGGCCTCTAACAACATAGGAGACGGTTTCCTGTCCTCGGTGAGGATGGTCTGGGAAACCACCATCGGTAGAACTAACGAGATGGTCGAACATAAGGAATGGTGACAAATTTCGAGCATTCATGCTACCAATTGAGCGTCTGACTCTAGCGCCATGGCCCTCGGATTGTTCACGGGCAAGAAAGGTCTTGAGAACCTGGCGTGGGACAAACTTGGTCATTGATTGGCTTGTTACTGTGCCTGTAATCGATTCTGTGAGGTAAACTGTGATATCGACACGGTATAATTATTGCGTTTTATATTCGGGCCTTATATGCAAGGAACATTCTAGTCTGTCATCTCTTCAGCAGCATTACCAACGCTTTGTAACGCACGCGCGCTAAGGTTTGCCAATAAATTACAAATGTTTAGTCAGGTCACGTGATATTTTAAAAAACTGGTAATCCTGACTACTACTACTACTACGACAAGATGCTGACAGGAGCCCCGGTGAAGAAACATCAACTCTGAATGAAATCCTTAATGATGGCAAGTCTATCGTATCCACTGACTACTCGAAATTTCTACTCTAGCTATAGCAGCCACCACAATCCCTCGGTTATCTCTTCCGAATACTCCCTTAACCGACTATGCAGCAACTTTATCTCGTCACTTAGCTGCCAGAGCTGGTCTTCCATGCGTCTGACTGAGCGAATGAGGTTCGCGTGTCTTCCTAAATCGCATTTAAGTCCCGGAATTGCCGCAAGCTTGCTACAGCTCATCCATGACATGAGTTTGTCTTCCTCTACTATTCGGCTCTGAGCCAAATTGACTAGAAACTCGCAGCTTTCAAGGTACTGGCGCTCCTCTTGAAGGGTTGCCCTGTACTGCCTCACTGCCTCCGATAACGCCACAATAGTTTCATTTTCGTCATCCAAGCCAATTCGCAAGTGTCCACTGAGTACACTCTTCACCCAGAAACGTCCTGCGTTTGCTTGCATAGTCTGGTCTCTGTCCTCAATTAGGTCCCTCTTGCTGTCTTCTATAAGTTCGTCCAGCTGTTGAATATGCTGTACGTAGGATTTGCCAAGATCCCGAATAATGCAAGTGAACTTTTCTGAATATGGGTTTTCGGTTTCCTTCTGTAGTGAGGTGATATCGTGCAAGTGGATCATGATATGGTCGAGTACGGCGCTTAATTGATATCAGATGTAGCGTCTAATCGACTATTTCCAGAGCGGTATTAATAGCTAATGGTTTCTGTAGCACGCAACTCCGCTTTGATTCGAGAAGTGCTCTCCCGATATTGTTCACACGGAGGAATGAGATAAGGTTGCAGAAATGTATCTAAACGCAGGTCGTGCGGCTTCGTGAGGCTCAGATGAGCATCGCCACAACATGCGCAGACGTGCGAAAAATCTGGAGTAGACGGAAACTATGAGACTCATTAGATAACTCCTGTATTAGTGAACCTTTAAACCCGATGATCAGAGTGGTGCCGAGCACGCAAGAACCAAATGCGGCGGTTTCCTGAAGCGGAAGAGTGCAGGTGCATGTCTTTAAGCATGAAAACTGAACTTAGTGGTATACTGAAGGAAAAATAAGACATCTACGGAAGGTGGAGAACCAAAACTTCCATAATTTCTCACTTTGAACTTATTAGTGTAACCAGCAAAGCGCCTGTTCTAATTTGTCGAAAACGACGCGTTTCTCCTCAAGCTGCTCCATTCGTTTCGTTGTCAAATACCAAAGCTCATATTCAGCTTTCTGAACGGCGTAAATAAGATCATGCTGTTTAGCTATTTCCTCTTTTCTCCATTGGAGTGTTGCGTATGGGCCAGTCCTTAGTTGCGCTAAAAACCTGTTCTCACCTGGAATTCGATCTCGTGCAGTTTTGTATTGAGCCTCTGCGTCCAGCATCACTTGCTGATCCCGTAAAATATCTTGTCTTTCATCTCTAGCCAACTCAAGCAGCTGTAGCACTGTGTGATTTTCCATGTCAACATCAACTTCCACATCCCCTTTCATTGCATTAACGGTCCATATTAAGCAATCTTTCAGCGCTTGGACTCGCTCCAATCCCTCCACCAGGTCTGTCTTTAATTGTTCAATCAGCGGAATCAAATCCTCTAGATGATCTTCGTACCGCTGGGTCCACTCGTGCATTTTCTGCGACATTTGGTGTATTAACGTCAGGTCATCTTCATCTTCCAAGTCTACAATTCCACTGTCTACCATCCCCACTTGTTGTGTTGGAGGGATTTGCGTATACAGTCCAGCAACCAGAAGAGTCTGTGTTTGTGGCGGTTAGCTTACTCGGTTTGACAACGCCAGCGCTTCGAGACGCCTTTGGGGTTAGAGATCGGGGCAACACCCAGTGAAAATCTGGTATAAGCTAATTGATCTTAGCAAGAGCGGATGGCCCGTTAAAAGCCTGAATGAATAGTATGAGGATTGGCGGTTATTATGACGTGCAGGCGTCCGTGCGGCTGAAGATCTCAATTATGTCTTGGAATACCGAACTAATTAATCTTGGACACTTGACCCGTAAATGACTTGACATATAGGAGTTGAAGAGGATGATTCATTCACAACTTGATAACAAGCATACGTCACCATCGTTATACTTCTTAGAAGACGGCCTGCATCGATGGCCTCCATCTTCATCGATCGCGATATCCATCAGCTAGCTTCTTTTTCTGAACGAGATATCGACGTACACCCCCAAGAATACCTGCATTATAGATGCTTCTAGCTTGTCCTGACCTGTCGCCGTAGGCTTCGATCGTTCCTCCAGAAAACTACAAATTCTAGTAGGTCGTTCACTTTATCTCATGCATGCCTGCACACGATTAAAAATGAATTCACGAGCACCCATTCATTGATGTAAAAAGGCCACTGGTATTTAGCTGCTATAGTTTCCACTTTCTAGGTCGCCTTTGTCGCACTTGCTAGATGTTTCGCGGATGCGTAGTATAGCTTCGTGGCTAGCACATAGAAATTAAGGATCCGCAAGAGCACCAATTGCAAGCGTTACTTGCAGTGTGCCATGCATGCTTATAGGTATATACGTATTGCGATATACTATACGTACCTCAACTTAGTCTGACGTAGCGCTAAGCCGAAGCCGAATACAATGCTCAACAACTACCATCTTCAAACCCTGAAATCTTTCGTATCGCTGGAACACCTGATCCGCTTCCTGTCTGAGAAGCTTGGCACTGCAGGAGCCGCATCACAGAGCGTCCATACCAGTAGGTATGCTTCATAGCGCACTCCTGCAGCACTTCAGATGATCAAAGCCATTGTCGCAAACCTTGGAGAGATCGAATCAGTTATCACGCCAGCATTTCCACACCATATGGTGGCACTGGGGCTGTAAAGGCTTTATGAAAGCCTCGCGTTGAGTCGGTTATCACTTGAGACATTCCAATTCTCCTTGCAGTCCGGACATGAAAAAAGGCTTACACCACGTAGCGACAATGAATAAGATGTAATTTTTATCTCGTGCACACTACGCGCGCGCCAGCAACCATGTATGCATGCACGAGAGAGTTTAGTCCTTCTGAAACACCCACATCGCTTCGCTAATTAATATTGCATAAGCAAGCCTGCTCTTTCCGTCGCGGGTCTTGCATGCATGACATAATTCATTCACGAACCTTTATTAGTAGGCGCACCTTACCTTCCACATACCTCAAAATTGCTCCCATTGATCGGAAAACAAGAGCGCTGAACGTATCTTTAACGGCTTCCTCTCTGTTTATGCATCTTTTGAAGCTGTAAACCTGGTTTATGGCGCGTAAGTAGGCCAATCTACAGGTACATGAGACAACAGATGTGACAGACCGGACGCCGCACATCAAGCGGCGCGCAATCGACAGTTTTCTTTTCTCGCAGCAATCAACCGGTGCTCTCGCCAGGTGCCCAGCAATTAATGTTTTGGTTGCCAAATTTCACAAAAAGACACGAGGTAAACAAAAGCATGAAACTCATGATCAGAAAACTGCATTGCCCTCTATGAATACATACTGGCGCTCAAGCATTGAGGCTAATTTCGCTGGACTTTCCTTCGGGCTGTTGATGGCGCACTAAAGTCTATCTCGGCCCCGGTCCACAGGCACCACACGTCAGGCACCCGCAAACGGCCAGGACAAGGTCGGCAATCGCTGTAAATATGGCGTTGATAACTGTGGCAATGGCTGCAAAGATGCCCGTGAAAAATGCAATGATTCCGTCGCAGATGCCGCACATGGTGTGTATTTGTGTGTCAGTTAGTTGTCCCTATCGGCTGTCCCAGTAACGAAGAATGATGATGAACCACTTCGTGGGAACCTGCGGTTTAAATAGTAACACGCTTGCTGCTTGTACACGTCAGAGAAAGCAAGCGAGGCAGTATGAGTTCACGCAGAGCAAGACAGCAAGCATGTGACACGTTTCGGGGAGCGATCACAGAGCCGTTTTCTGAAGATCCGTGTAAAGCTTATGCACCCCTGCGCGCTTGCATACACGTCTGGGGTCACCAAGTAAGTGCAAATAATAAGCCTTTTCCGGTTATATAACACATTTTAGCATGCAAAGAATATATATCGCAGTGAAGGATACATACTACTGGAATTCTAGATCACACCAGCCAGTCTAGGCCTCGCGTAATGTCTCTTTCCAACTCTTTTAGGAGCTCATTCTTGTCGAAAACCTCACTGGTCAGTCGCCAGAACTCGTTTTCGAGTTTCCGAACCTGAAACATCATCCTGTGATGTCTGTTCGTTTCCCGCGCCGGAATTGAGCCGCTTGGAACTGAGACAAGATCTTCCGGCTTGAAATGAACAACTGAATTGCGGTACCGCTCAGTGGCAGCAAGTCCTTGGGCCTGGGCCGCAATAGTCACTCGAAGTACCTTGGCCAAGTCCATCAACCGTCCAATCGCGTGGTTCTCGTCAGCAAGACTGACTGCCATGCTTTCATCCATAACATCCTTAATCCACACCAAGCACTCCTCAGAATCAAGGATAAGCCTATTGTAGTGCGCCAGACACAGCGTGTAATCGCCGATGAAGCGTTTAATCTCGCAAAGGTGGTGATCGTAGGTATCCGTCCATTCATCCAAGAGTCGCAAGCGGTCTGTGCTGGTTCCTCCGGTGCTCATTGTCTGTTTCGTTGGATGTTATAGTATGCCTTGATGATGGCACCTAATCAAAAAGCTCAAGATCGATAAGATACGCCGCACAGGCAGCGGCGCGCAGCTTTAAAGCCGGCGACAAACGATGTTTGCCGACTTCCCTGTCACTATACTGTGCACCATTGAAATCCTCAAACACCATTCTTAGTGAGTCCCGTTAGTTCACCAGACAAACCCCTGCGCCCCAGTCCAAGTCGGACGATGAGATTTACACCTGAGAATCAACGGTGGTGAACTAGTCAGCCGTGAGGTGGCATACTATTGACAACCAATCTCTGTCTTAAGCATAATGGTACGCAGCGGGGGACCAGCCCCCTAGCCGCAGAGTTGACGCGTGAGAACCCCAACATAACGTAACCATATGGCTGTCACGCAACACCAATAGCGCATATCGGTAAATAGCTGCCATCGGTGTTACGCCGGGGAAATAATGCCGAACTTATGCGAGCTGCACCCCGGATTCAACTCAACCCAAATCAAAGCCAGCCACTCAAGGCACTTCATCTCTACGCTAGCCAAGTCTATGCAACCTATCGTCAATCGCCGGAATCGCATAGAATCGGAATCCGCCTCCTCTGTAGCCGTCGAGGCCCATCATTATACATTACCCCTATGTTTCCTCCGTGCTCTGTTCCTCTACTAAGTGAGTCTGCCCTCGGTGAGCCTGCCTCTCTATCAGCGGTCTTCTGCTACCTTGTATATGCAAACGCCGTACTGGCCCCACCACCCCGCCTGGTTCCACCTCCTTCCACGCCACTACGTTCAGAGCAATTAAGTCACATGGCAAGGCACATAAACTTGCATATTATTACCGTGCCGATAACGTGATCGCTGTCACTAGCAAAAATCGGACACAAATCGGATAGAAGTCAGGGACTATATAAGGTCGGAATCCGCCCTAGCACGGCATGAGGAAATACATTGTCACTTTCAAGCGAGGAACAACTACGGCTGACTATGGGCGCGTCAGGGCGTTGATCGAGCGTGGCGGCTGCGAACTACTCACTAAATGGGACACATTCAGTTATGGAATACAGGTAATGCTGAATGTTGAAACAATACGGAGATTAAAAGGAGAAAAGTGCGTCAGCGATGTAAGGAACTTGGACTAGACGTCCAAGCCGCTCGCAGCGGGGCTTATCTGCGGCTCAAAAATCTTAGAGCAATCGCAACCAGCTGCTGCTCACAGCCTGATGATATACAGACACGGCTGACTACATCACGTGAGTTGAAGAGAGGCTATACACGGCTTGCTCCCGTTCAACAGGTATCGACAACAGCCTCGCAAGCAGTCTGTCGCTACCGCCTACCCTCCTCGGAAATCCGGGTGAAAAGCGGAGAACCGATCTCGCATCGGCCAACTGGTGCCACAGCGAGAAAACCCGCTCCCGCAGACTCGAATGGCATTACGACGACCGGATGATAAGAATCTTGGCATCGGACTCCGCGCCAGGTCCCGCTTCAGCGGGTCACGTGATGCCCCAACCCAGCAATAGGATGCGTGAATGGTTGACCAACAAGTTGACAACACTATGAATGAACAGGCTCGGCAAATATCGGCATGGGTTGATTGACGCAACTAGCTATAAATATAAGCTTAACGAGGAGCTTTATGAGTTGATTGACAAGAGCGAGCTCAATTTCCCAGTTGTCCACACAGGCGCCGTCAATGCTCTGTCCATAGATTCCCTTCAGAAGAGGTATCTGCTGTCTGGTGGTGGCGATTCCAGTATCAAGATCTGGGATCTTTATGAGACTTCGAAAGATGAGACGAACGACTCGGTCGTGAAGCTGGCCGGTGAGGTTCCTAGACGTGGAGGGCATTCATTTGGCGTCTCAAACGTTGTGTGGTGGCCGTTTGACAACGATATGTTTCTGTCGTCGTCTTTTGACAACACCGTCAAAGTATGGGACGCCAACTCTTTAGCTGAGGCTTATAAGTTCGACCTCAAGTGCAAGGTGTATAGCTTTGATGTATCCACTGCGGGTCACGCACTGGTTGCCACAGCTTCAGACCACCCATTTGTCAGACTGGTCGACCTGAGGTCATCTTCGTCATCACATACCCTCACTGGACACTCCGGCAGAGTGCTCACTGTTAAGTGGTCGCCTACTAACCCTAATATTCTGGCGTCAGGTGGCTCTGACGGGACAGTACGGTTGTGGGATATCAGGCGAAGCGATGCCAATGTGTGCAGCCTGGATATCCAGCAAACCAACGACTCCATGAACGCGACGCCCATGGAGCACAGAAAAGCACACAGAAGTGCTGTCAATGGACTCGCTTGGCTGCCTGGAGGCGACTACTTGCTGTCGACTGGAAATGACGAGAGAATCCGGCTCTGGTCTTTGGTCCCGCCGGGCGGCAAGAACATGCTTGTCAACTTTGGACCGCTTATCCGAAATCAGCATATTCAAACGCTGAACCCGTGTTTGACACCGGCCGAGGACCTGCCATATCCATATTTGTTTTTTCCCTCAGACAGCGGGGAAATCTTCATGTGCAGGGCTGTGGACGGCAAAATTGTCCGACGACTGGGTGGCACTGGCCCGCGATCAGTGTGTATGATAGCCCGCGGGGCTTCTTCGCAGCAGTTCTTTTCCGGCGCCGCTGACGGGGGAATCACGGTTTGGGAACCCATATTGCAGGAGACGGACGACTTGCCTATCCACGATGAAGACGATTTGAAGCCAAAGGTGCTGGACGATATATGGAAGGCGATAAAGTTTTAACTCAGGACCCACTTGCACGTAGTACTTTACTAAATAGTTTTGTACATTAAAACGTCGAAACCAACCAAATCGTCGTCAATGTAGTTCATTTCCCAAAAAAAACAATCAAAGCCCGAGACACCCACCTGGATGGGGCTGGCTCAAGTTACCGCATTGGGCAGATAAGTCTTATCGGTCACGTGACCGTTGAAATGAGGTCACTTCTCGAAATTTGAAATCTCGACGCGACACGCACACGCGACGAAACAAATGATCAGAATTCGGGTTGTGCTACTTTCACAGTATCAGGCGCGTACCTACAGCCGTAGTGCTGGTAGCTCGGCTGCCAGCACCCCTGTTTTCCAACGGGGCGGGGATCACGACGTGCACTCTGTGACGCCCACCGCGCGAGGGTTCAAAGAGGACTTTCGCAAGTTTCTTCACCTCGCCAAGCCTGGTCAGTCACTTCAGGAGGTTTGCAACAGCATAATTGATCGATACGCTAAGCTTTACCCCGATGAAGAGCCAATTGATATCGAAAAATTGCAAGATGAGAGCGAGTGTGATTTGGATCCAGAGTACCTTGTTCAAGACGTCTTCCAAGACAGCTCTACGCTTCTGGTAATCCTGAGAAAGCCCATTATGGTGGCACCTAGACTAGCGGAGTCTATAAAACGAAAAGTCGAGCTGGAAAACTTTAACAGCAGACCGCGAAAGTCGCGACGAAGCTCTATATGGATGCAGCCCAGCCAGCGGGATGATGAGTTTGAGTTCACCAGTCTCCGTTCCGCATCTTCTCCCGTTGCTGCAAGAAGTTCGCCTCTGAGCAGTTCACCAAACCTAAAACCACCACAGATGGACGGAGAGCTGGTTCCGAAGAAGAGAGGAAAGCGCAATTCCTTGATGCCGGAAGACAGGAGGAGTGTTTCGGCCAAGTCGAGCCCACAGAGGTCGGTTTCCGGTACCGATATACTGAATTCGGCTCAGACTGAGTTGAGCCTGCCCCCGCCGACGCCGAACCTACGGAATGTCAATGGCGACCCACAAAAGTCACCATCTCTGTCGCCGGTACCAAACGGACAGAACACTTCACAACATGGTTTCGATGAGCCCTCCAGTCAACCACCTTCCAGTGTGCCCTTCTCGAGTCAATCCATCCCAAGCCAGCCTCTTTCTAGCCAGCCGTTTGAATCACCAACGCGACCGCGAACACGAGCCAAGAAAGTCGATTCGATCATGGACGCTGTTCTCGGCGAGAACGGCGAGAATGATGTTGATATGGGGGATGCCCCACCAGCATCACAAAGTACCCCGCAGACTTCACAGGCCGGACGACCGCTTACTAAGCGACAGCTTGCCGCTAAGGAGAAGCGAGAAGCAAAGGAGGTCGAGAGACACGAGCAGGAGGAGGTATTGGCTGAAACTACTACAACTAAGGCGGCTGAGAGGCAGAAGAAAGCTGCTGAGCTGAGGGAGAAGAAAGTTGCAGCCTTGGCAGCGAGCAGGGAGCAAAAGGCTGCCGAGAAGGCTGCGAAGGCGGCTGAGGTGAAGGCTGCCAAGGCTGCTGAAAAGGAAAAGAAAGCAGCTGAGGCGAAAGCAGCTAAAGAAGCGAGAGCCAAAGCCAAAGCTGAACTAGACAGGTTGGAGAAGGAAAAGGCCGAGAGGGAACGAGTGGAGACTGAAAAGGCTGAACAGGAGAGGATACGGGCTGTGAACGAAAAGATAGACCAACAAAAGCGTGCTTTAAGCTCAAACAAGAAGGCGGAACAAGCAAAGCAGGATGAGGTCAGAGCCGCAACAGAGAAGGCTGAACTAGAAAAGGCCGCAGAGGAGAAGGCTGAAGTAGAAAGAGCCGCAAAAGAGAAGTCGGAGCAAGAAGCAATAGGAATTGTCAACAAGGTGAAGGCAGCTCTGGAAAGGGCTGCGAAAGACTCTGAAGCTCGAGAGAGGGCCAAAAAAGAGAAGGAAGCGCTAGAGGAAGCTAAGAATGGCAAAGAAGCAAAGGAAAAGGCTGCGAAAGCCGCGGAAAACGCAGGCAAAAGCCTGGCGACGCCCAAGCGACGAGGACGGCCCCCTAAAACGAGTTTCGACGACTCACCGGCGCCAAAAGGCAAGCCTTTGGTGACTATTCCCAGAATGACTTCGCTGTACAACCCTAGTGCCATTGAGGATTCTGACCAGGAGTACGAGTCCGCCGTTCCCGAGCAGCAGCAAGTTCCCACCGCGAACAGACGACGAAAGAGCCGAACCAGCACGGAGACTACCAGTAACCTGTTTCACAAGCTCGGGCTAGATCAAGATCTGATGTCTTCAGATTCTGACAACTATTCTGACTCCGATAGTGATAGGTCTGAGAGTCCCGCTCCGTCCAAGAAGAGGTCTCAGGCTGTCCAGACGCCATCTGCAAAGAGCTTCGAAAAGACGGGCGTAGAGGATGTTCCGGCGTCACAAGACACTTTGTCAGTCTCGTCGAATGAAGCTAGTTCTGGCTCCAGAATTGAGTCTTCTCAGCCTGAGGAGTTGTTGTCGCAGAGCACGACTGGGTCGCAATCGCGGCCTTCCGGCCTGAGTCTGCTAAGCTCTCTGCACAAGAAGGATCTCATGGACGTAAAGGATTATCAGAACGGCGCTGTGAGAAGCATGCTGGCCAAACAGGCTGCTGCGAAGGCGTCTCCAAAGCCTGCCCTTATCGCGCAACTTCACGACGACGGCAGTGACTCTTCCGAGTCAGATTCTGACGTCAGCAGCGATGATGAGCCTAGTGGAATTCCCTCAGGCAAAATGGCGGCCAAGAGTCCTCAGAAAGCCAAGAAGAACTCCTCGGGCTTGCGAGGGCTGCTCCAGGATGCCGCTGGCGCTTTCCTGAGGAGGTAGTCAGTCCCAGCAAATATGGTTTTGACAGCCTAATAACTGGATAGAGGTGTAATTTTGATACGAGTAATGTTTATATAGCTGTTCCCTGAGCCTAGCGAATCTTGTCAGCAATTACGAGAACACTGTGCCTGCTCGGATTTATCTGCTTGCACTAGCCGGAGTTACTTAGAGCTTCGCAAACCTATGGAACGGTACGAAAACATCGAGAGACACGGGTGCGACTTCTCCGATGAGGTCGACCGACGGAGCCTCAATCCGAAAACATAAATCAGAATACCAGAGCAAGCAATTGCAGCGGCACAGAGTCTCGATGTCAATGGACAAGACAAACATCGTGTAGTACTGCTCCCGGTTCCTCATATGCTCAGCCTTAACCCCACTGTCAACACTGCCGGCTCAGTCAGACACACAGTCGCGGCCGAGGATCATGAAACACCAATTGCTGGGGGCGCGCCGGCGACGGCGCCGTGTACCCCGGTGACAGGACCCTTGTGATTCAGCGAACAAAACGCCGAGTTCGCCGTGACAAACCGCCAAGTGATGAAGCGGTGACCGGTGACGGCCTACCGGCCGGTTGCTTTGTGTAGTTTCTGTATATATCGGGCTAACTGCATCAGCGCTGTCAAGTCAAGGGAATCCGACAAACCTTTCTCACAGCTGTGAACCGCAAGAGTCCGGCGAAGATTTTATCAAGTTTGTCTCAGCAGCAGTGGGGAAGCGACATCAATACTACGCTACCAACCAAATTTGGTCTCTTTACTTGACCTCTATTGTTGATCGACTGCTCTCTCGGTGGTCTATTTGCGAGCGGGAGGCCTACTCATCGTCTGGGATCAATCAATTCGCTTATACGGCCAGACAGGGCTGGTATCAATTGAATACGAAACTTAACCAAAAAGGTTAGGCTCGGTAGCCTTGGCTAAGCGACAAACGGAAAGACGGTTGAAAACCGGGCATTGTCCCGCCTAGCGTCCGGTAATAGTTCCGGCAATACTCCCGGGGCCACTTCGCCTAAACGGATCGTTTGAATCCGGCTGATCGCCAGGTGCAACTTTAGCCAGCTTCTCTCTCTTCACACGCATTGTCACAAACAGAAGTGCCAACACCGATACCACCATCATAGCCTGACTACCAGTCTGAGTCGCTGCGCGCTCGCCATGTACATCAAGCCGTCTAAATCCGAGCTATTCACGGGCCAGTGGACGCCGTCCAACCTGCGCAGTATCATCGAGGGTATACACCGCGACGGCCTGGTGATCCTTGAGGACATTATCGAACCGTCACACCTCGACGAACTGAACGAAGCCATGGCCCCGCAGGCACAGTCCTACGCGGAAACCCAGTCAGACAAGGGCAGCTTTAGCGGCTTCATACAACAGGGCCCGCCGCTGCGCAAAGAACTCCTCTACCCAGACATTTACACCAACAAGCTAATACACCAGGCGGCGCTGTACATCCTGGGCCCAGAATTCAAGTGGGATTTTGTCTCTGGTAACACCACTCTACCCAACGCTCGGCTACAGCCGGTGCACGCCGATAGCCGCAGCCCTCTCCACAGCACCTATTATTTGCTGGTTCACATTCCCCTGATAGACGCCGATGCAAGCAATGGCATGACTGAGTTTTGGTTGGGGACCCACCGAATGCGGGCTGCTGAATATTTTAAAGGCAACCTGGTACGAGAGGAAGTTGTGGACGAGCGCAGAGAGAATAACCCTCCGGTGCAACCGCCGACGAGAAAAGGGTCTGTGGTGCTGCGTGACGCTGCTCTGTGGCACTGTGCCACGCCCAATCGGAGCAATGATATAAGATGCATGATATCATTAGGACTTGGGGCTTCCTGGGCCGCCACCGCCTCTCGAGCCCAGCGAGTCGTGGCCAAGCAGTGATCTCTAACTGAGCCTCTACAGCGTCCACGGTTTCTGAATTGAAATCTGCCTGTTCATGCGCCGAGGCTACATAGCTCTCCTAGACAGCGGTACTGCCGAGGGATATATTTTCTTTGTGGGTCCAGAAACGCACCAGCTTTGTGGAATTGCCATCGCAACACGAGCAGCGTGGTCTGATGCTGGACTACAGCAGTGACCAGGTGCCTCAGCTGGCTACTTAGCCAGGCTCACATTACCAGCTGGGTGGCGCAGGCAACAAGGTTTCTGGCCCAGTGTGGTCAAAGCACTTCGCCTGGCCTGATACGGTTGCTAACATAAGCTCCTGTAGAAACCACAGTAAATGGTGGTGCGCGCTTTAACCAACCATCATCAACGTATTGTGTGTATATAACTCCTCAGGTGACTTCCAGCTAATTGTAGCCGCGTCAGAGCCGTCCTGTGTGACGCACTGTACCGGATAAACACCCCTGACCTGCAGGCGCATGCAATGTCCCGCTGCCCCGCTATAGGTCAGTTCCAATCTAGCACCTACTGTCGACGGCCGGGTAACCTCATGTGGGGTCAGTGGTGCAGCACAAGCGTCACCAGAGTTTTCGTTGATCTGACAGGTGCTAGGCTACGCCTATCATGCTAGCGCAGTATGGCGATGATCCGCCACAGTACGACGACCAGCCGGGCCACATGGGACTCGGCAAGATACTCAATCCACAGCCCAAGGCCCGCAAGGCAACGCCGCCACCAGTCAAGTATCACAAGAGCTGTGATTATTGTCGCTATCGCAAGGTCAAGTGTGAGCTCTTGAACGGCTCGGCAATCTGCGAGCACTGCAAAATCTGTGACGTGCCCTGTGTGTTCAGCAAGAAGGAAAAGTCACAAAAGAGGAGGCTAAAGTCAGCTAAACTAGCAGCATCCTTGCAAACAGAACTATCACCAATACATCTAGAAGTGCCCATCTGGGGCTCTGTCGAACAAGGCATCTCAATTATACCGCCAACGTGTTATGAAGATGAACCCAAATTCCAGCGCGACAAGAGTGATAGCGTCATTAGTGCCGATAGCGTCTATGCCTTATCGCCCTCGGACATCTCCGAGATTGCCGACGGGAACGTCAACATTGGCGACGTTTATCTATCGTTTGTGCAGGCCTACAGCCCTTTCCTGCCCTCGGTTATATTTGAGTCGGCGGCTGTCCAGCAGGAGACAATCAATGCCCTGTCGCGGTGCTGCATCAGTCTGGCCTCAATATCGGCTCCGGGCAACCGCACCTCAGAGGGCTCTATCCAGCTGCTGAGCGAGCGGCTGGAGACCTTTCTGAGCAAGGAGAAGCAGTGGAGTCCGGTGACGATGGGGGCCTTTTTCCTCCAAGCGACGAGATGGTTGGTCAAAGACACTATATTCTACGAGGTTATGAACAAGCTGAACAGCTATAGGCGGTCCTTGCCGCCCACCTCTGCACTGGAGCCGGGCCTTATTCTCGGTTCAGTAGCAGCCGACGCTTGGAATGCTCTTGTTTCCCTGAGGTTCGCGCCGCTCGTGGACCTCGGCATATTACCGGACTACGCTCTACACGTGCAAGCGCTGGACCAAAGCTCGTTTGCATACCACTACCTCCAGCTGACGGAGATTTTGCATCGCTTCCTGCTGACCACCAAAGAGCCCTGCTATGAGTACGCGGCCAACGACCCGCGGCGGCGGCAGTTTAAAATCAAAATCCTCAGAATCGAGTCGGACCTGCTCATCTGGCCGGTGAAGCTGCCGAAAGAGCTCACGGTAGTCAAGGACGAAATCATCGCACCCTCAGACGCCATGATTTTGCACATGTTGCACAACACCGTGCTCCTGTCGGTGTACTACCACGCGCTGACAAACATGTCGTACGGCAGTATACTGGGAATTGTGCCGATTCCCGGCTTGATGCAGTTCATCGGCGGCATGGCTAAGAGCACACTCAAGTGCGGGCCGGGCGCCGCCGTGAAGTGGCCGATAGTGCAACAGTGCCAGCGCATCACGGCGCAGTTCATGTTCGACCTGTTCCTTCAGACAGAGTACCCCTATTGCAAGACCGCGCTCAGCTACTGGAAGGACCCGAAAATAGACCCGGGGCTGCACGCCAAGGTGCAGGAGCTACTAGGGGACGTCAACTGGCACGACAACTCGGACGGTGCCGTCGTCTTCTGGGTGTTTCGAGATATTAGGAGCATGAGTCTAGACGCGTTGCTGGCGGAGCTGCAGGAGAGTTAGCCTGAAAGGGTCGGCGTTGGCCCAGGCGTCAACTAAAGACGAATGCCTCTGAGCGAGGCAGATTACTAACAATTCCGGCTACGGGCCGAGGGTCCTCCGGGAAGGACGTGACAGCAGAACTGTCGGCTGCTGCAACCCCACGGCTGCACAGTTTCATCACATTCAATCACATGCGTGAAATTTTCGCAGTGGCAGCGGAGATCGACTTCCGCACCGCTGCTTACTTCCTACGGCACCTGGTGTCCCCTCTGATTACGTTGTTTTTTGTTTATAGTTTGGTGTTTGTATAGTTTGTAGTAATTGGGTGGATGTGCAGCCGCGCGATGACTGTCTTGGCCAGTGGTGTGGGGTAGGTTGCTTAAGCATGTTTACATCACAGGCGCTGGCTGGCTGGCGCTGGCGCCAACGGGGCGGCAGCTGGCGGAAGTGCAGGGCCGATAAGACGGCCACAGAGATACTCAGCGATCTGGTGGACGCGGGGCAAAAGCATCCCTTCATCGGCCGCAACGAGAGAGACGTGCAGTGGGTCGGGCAGACAGAATGGGAGTATGAGGTTGACTTTGACTACAGCCACGGCGGCTGCAGGTATAAGGATCTAGTCTTTGAGGGCCTGGACACAGTGTGTACGGTGTATCTGAACGATGAAGAGATACTGAGGTCAACAAACATGTTCCACAGGCACCGGGTGCCCGTGGAGCCGGTGAGGGGCAAGAATACAGTGAGGATTGTCTTTGAAAGTGCATACCGCCACGGGAAAGCGTTGGAACAGAAGCACGGGGTGTGCAAGGTGTCCAACGGGGACCCCAGCAGGGTATACGTGCGGAAGGCACAGTACCACTACGGCTGGGACTGGGGCCCTGTGCTGTTGAGCTGCGGGCCGTACAAGGAAGTGAGACTGGAGCTGTACACGGCCAGCGTCACGTCATTCTACGTCCAGGGCTCTGTGTCCTCGGCGCTTGACCTCGTGGACATTGGCGCTACGTTCGAAGTTCATGCGGAAGAAGCGCTGACCGCGGTCTTCAGTTTGACATCGCCAAACGGTAAGGTCACTCAGTGGGAAGTGAGTATGCCACAAGGCTCCGTCACCGGGCATTTTCAGATTCCGTTCAAGGACCCCCAGCTGTGGCACCCGAGGACGTACGGCTCCCAGAGCCTGTACAAGGCAAAACTTGAGCTATTCTCTGGTCACCATCTTGTTGCGCAGAAAGAGCACAAGGTGGGCTTCAGAAGACTGGAACTGGTGCAGGACCCGATGCTGCAGAGCCCGGGAACAAGCTTCTTCGTTCGAATCAACAACATTCCTGTGTTCTGTGCGGGGTCCAATTGGATTCCGGCGCACAGTCTACTCACCGAGCTCACTGAGAACGACTACAAGGCCTGGGTGCAGCGGATCGCAGACGGGAACCAGGCCATGGTGCGAGTCTGGGGCGGTGGAATCTACGAGCACGATGCGTTCTACAAGGCGTGCGACGAACTGGGCATTCTCGTCTGGCAAGATTTCATGTTTTCCTGCGGCCAGTACCCGTACTATCCCGAGTTTGCCGACTCCGCCCGAAAAGAAGTTGAGCAGCCGGTCACCAGGCTCAGAAACAATTGTTCTGTCGCCATCTTTGCCGGAAACAATGAGGACTACATGATTGCCGAGAGCGAACATCTCGAATACGACCGAAATGACCTGTCGGGCGACTACACAGACACAAACTTTCCGGCAAGAACGGCGTATGAGCGAGATATCCCAGAAGTCGTCAAGAGCCTGTGCGACATACCTTACCATCCCGGCTCGCCCTGGGGAGGCGTCAACATCGGCGACCCGACCGTAGGCGACATTCACCAGTGGAACGTCTGGCACGGCACCCAGGAGAAGTACCAAGACTGGGACAAGCTTGCTGGGCGATTTGTCAGCGAGTTTGGTATGCAGGGACTGCCGCAGATCGCAACCCTCAAGAGCGTGATTTCAGAAAACGAGCTATACCCGCAGAGCATCACAATGGACAGTCACAACAAAGCTACCGGGTTCGAGCGACGCCTGGCGCTCTATGTCATGGAAAATTTTAGGGTGAATACCATGAGTCTGGAGAATTGGACCTACATCACGCAGCTCATGCAGGCAGACTGCCTGGGCTATGCATACCGGTTCTGGCGTCGACAGTGGAAGGGTCCCGGCAGACGAAACGTTGCTGGAGCGCTTGTGTGGCAGATGAACGACTGTTGGCCGTGCACTAGCTGGTCTATATGTGATTTCTACAAGAGACCGAAGCTGGCTTATTACGCGATCAAGCGTGAGTGCAGGACTCTCACCGTGGGCGTTCGCAGAAGGGCTTTGCAGGATGTGACAAGTCCCCAAGACTTTACCGAGGTTGGCTATGTGTTTGACTTATGGGGCGTCAACATGAGCGTGGTCTCAAGGGAACTGACCCTGGCGGTGACCCTCTATGATATCGAGAGTGGAAAAGTGGTGAGGAGTTCACAACATGAGGTGGAGCTCATAGGCAACAGAAGCACAGAAATTCTGGCGAATGAGCGTGTTAAGCAGAACATGGTTGTTAACGCTAAACTCTTCTCGGAAGATGTGCTCGTTTCTGAGACTACAGACTGGCCGCAGCCAATCAAATACCTCAAATTTCCACACAGAGAGCTCTCAGTCAAAGTTCACGACGGATATGTGCTTATTCGGGCAGCCAGACCCGTCAAGGGGGTCGAGGTCTATACCGATCGAGACATTCAGTGGGAAGATAACGGTGTCGATGTGATGCCGGGAGAGTATATGATCACAGCCCCTCATCTCAAGGCTTCAGATGATGTCAAGTTCAGGTACTACGGTATGTAGTTTGCTCACTCCTTATTCAAGATTTCAGAATAGCCCCGCCTGAAAGTCACGTGACTGATAAGGTTATCAGTGAAACGATCCATCCGTTGGGATAGCCGATGCATGCATACACATGAGCTTGATGCCGCTCATAGGCGAGCCTTACTCCTACAACAGCGTTTAGAAGGAATGGAGAGAGAACCGCTGCTGCGGAACGAGCTGGATGACTTTTCCAAGCTGGAGAGTCTTCCATGGAAGAAGCGCCCGTCTGTGAGTACACAAAGAAGGGAAATGCTAACGAGGTGTACCGCCTGCTACCGGTAGCAATATGTGCCAACATATCGTATTACCTATATTCGACCATCCAGGTCAACTGGGAAGTAACAATGGTTTGCAGAGACTACTACCAGAAGGAGTTGTTGGACAGTGACCCCCTGTGCCGCACTGCTGAGGTTCAGTCGATAGTGTCAGGGTTCAGTTCGCTATGCATGTTTATATGCGGACTGATAGGTATCCATCTGCTGCCAAGGTACATCAGTCTGACTGACCGGATTGGACGAAAGAAAGTATTTGTATTGTTTTTGTTTGGCGACATTTTGACCAATGTGTGTATGTTGGTGTTTATGAAGTATTGGCGTGTTGTTACTTACCGGTCGATATTCGTCAGGGAGCTGGTAATCCACGTGCTTGGATCGAACGCGGTCATGGAGCAGTTGACCTGGACCTATGTAAATGACTGCGTTCGGCCCGTGAACCGTGCAAAGGCTCTGAGTTACCTCACTGCGACGATTCTCATTGGAAAAGCCGTTGGGCCTACGCTCGCCAGTGCCCTGGTGAAGTACTTCGGCAACTTAAAGGGCGCCATCAACGCGGTGATTGTGCTGGACGTGGTTGCCATCACTACCATGTGGTTCACGCCGGAGTCCGTTTCGCCTGAGTTTATGGAGCAGACGGCCTTGAGCAGAGACGGTGCGTGGGAGAAGCGTAAAGCAGAGAATTCGTCCTGGCGATTCTGGGTCAATGAGATGAACATTTTTGGTCCTGCTCAGACGCTGTGGCGGATTACGTCCGGCCAGACGGCTCAGGTCAAGCGAAACATCATGTCGCTGCTTGTGATGTACGTGCTTTTCGGCGTGATTGTGGACCTGCGGAAGAACATTGCCGTGCTGTACCCGCAGCTGAAGTTTGGCTGGACCGCCGTGGAGATTGGCTACGTCTCGGCAGCCACCGCTGCCAGCAGAATCGTGCTACTGCTAGTGGTGATTCCGCTTGTCATCCGCGGCCTGAAGCGGTTCTACAGAGAGGAATCGCTCGCCATCAAGGGCGTGACCAAGACAGAAATGACCATCGCCAGGACAGGCAATTGGTTCGAGGTCGTGGGCTACTCCATGTCCGGCCTGGCGCGCACGGGTACTGAGTTTGCAATCAGCGAGTTTGTGTCCACGATTGGCGTCGTGAGCAAGCTGACAGTACAGTCTGGTCTACTCAACTTGATTCCCAAAGACCAGGTGGGTGACTTTGTGGGCGGACAACTCCTACTTAACGGCTGCGCCTACGTGGTGTTCAACAGCATCGGCCTGTCCATCTACTCCTTCACAGTTGTCAGGCGGCCAGAACTGCTGTTTTTCATCTGCGCGGGAGGCTACGTCGTGAGCAACTTGGTGTCGCTTCTAGTGACCGTGAACGGCCAGGGAGAGGTGGCGGAGGACACTGAGACCCCGCTGTTTGAGTAAGAGGCCCGACCGCTCCAACACTGCCTGTTTGGGATGCGTGAGACACCGCGAGACACCGCGAGACCCGATGGCGCCAAGGTATTGTTAGTGTTTGACGCAGCGCACCACGAAGTGCGCTGCAGCACTCTGTGAGCAGATGGGACTACTCCCCAAGCAGTTCTATTAGAATGAAATGACCTACGACATATCAGACTGTATATCTTATCTCCGGGTTCCAGCTTCCTGATCCTGAGAATGAAGGGCGCTCCAAAATTCCGTCCCAGGCTGTCTCAGGGCGTTCCCAAGCTTTAGACTAATTTTAGCCTATGATTACTCCTTGGCATGACATCTGACACAGTCAACGCGTCAAGTAGCGATGTCAGAACCGTTGGCGCGCGGAGTTCTGGAACTAATGTCTGTCGCTGCGGACCGCCCCACTTGGTGCCGGCCCGGCAGTTCCGAGCAAGGCACGGATAGCAGTGGGCTTGTGGGTACTTTTGAGCCTATCTACACGTCATATCACGGGCTCCCACCCTTCGCGTGTGAAGATCGTGATTAGGTCCGGTTAGCGAGACACTGGCCGAGTCGGATTTTCAGGCACGGAAACCCGGTGAGGCACAGCCGCGACAAACTGCTATCCCCTTACCTTAATCATCGCGTCCGTGTCGCCTTGTTCGTGTCGCGTTCAGATTGCCCCATGTACACTGTACCTCGAACGCTGCGTCGATCGGTGTGCCGCTGGCTGCTGAGATGCGGTCCGACGCATGGGCTATGCGGCACGCATCATAATCCAGGCGGCGGGCGCCCTAACCCTGGCTGTGACTGAGTAGACGTAAAGTGGGCCCAGAGAGAGAAGAAGGAGGGAGGAAACGCTAGTTTAAATAGTTTCAGAGCTGTGTAGCATATTTCAAAATGCATGTTGTGATGTGGGGTGTCTAACCGATGAGGAGGCGGAGTTAGCGATGATGTCAGTGATAGGGTTTGGTTGCCGCAGAAACCAAGGGAACGCAGTCTTGGCGCACCACCCAAATTGCCCTATTTTTTCTGCGGGCTATTATCTCTTCCACACCCACGACATCTCAACAGGAGGACTCAGTGCGAGATAGCCCGGAAGTTTCCGGTTGGTTATATTGACATTTGTTGGTATCAGCTGTAGCGGTAGGTGAGTTGATTTTTGGTGGTAGGGAGGTGAGGAGGGACTGGCGGTTAATCGGACGGGGATAACTTGGCGGTGTACAGAAAATCACCAGCGGACAGACTGAACGTGATGGAAGGCTAAGGGCAATGTTTCCGATCGACTAGCCGTTGATGACGGTGGATAGCAGGCAAAATATTGGCGACACGGGAGGCCGATGAGGGGGCCGCTGACCGCGACAACGAGACGAGCTGAACTTAAGCGACACAAAGGGACTAAGCGACAATAAAATGGCATTGAGAGTGAAGCGATACGATAAGGGGCTAGAAGCTCTCGTTGATGAGGTGGAAAATGGCCGGCGTTGTTGTGTTGGCAGTGCTGGTGGGTCCGATGTAAACAACAGGGGACACGCGACAAAACAGTGAACAACACGAAAGCGACACGAGCTAGGAACGATAGATCGAGTGGAAGAACGATAGTAGACTGCCAGGGGATCCGAACAAGCCCAGGAAGCTGAACTAACATAGACCATGCTGGCCTCTACAGTAGTAAACTTGCCTCTCTTTGACCCAATCGATAGCAGGGAAATTTTGTACCCACAACAGAGCCACCCCTCGAGTGACGACTGCGACGAGGACACTTTCCCCTCGCAGCACTCCTCTGCTCGGTCCATGTCGTCGCTGGCGACCTCGGTCAACTCAGAGGAGCTCGACAAACACGAAAAGGTGGAACCGATAGGGATACTCGACAAGTCACTACCGACTAGCCCAGTGGGCTCATATCCGAATGGCTCTTATTATTCAGTAACAAGCGACGTGTTCGTTGATGCTCCATCGCAGGCGCCGTCGCAGGCTCCCACACGGCCGCCCTCAGCGCTCGACAACTCCCAACAACACTACAAACAAAACAGGGCCGTGAGCATCATTTCCAAAGACGACCAGACGATATTTATGAACGGCCAGGCTCGCTATTCAACCACGAGTCTTAACAAGAGCAGTCCCCTGCTGGCCGGCGCGTCCTTCAATGAGCTCAGAGCGGTCTCCGATGACATTGCGTCCGTGCTCAGCGGTAAGTCCAGCGATTCTCGAAGGCACTCCCAGGAGTCTGTGGAAAGCACCCTTAGCGAGACGGGCAACACGTCGACTGAGTACGAGTACGCCAACAACATACACGTGTTCAAAACAATGCATGCGGATTACCCCGCGGACACAAACGATACAAACATGCTAGAGGTGGATGACCGGACGATAAACGACGCGAACGACAGGGCCAATGGCGCGAACGAGGGTTCGGAAGCCGAGCTCGAGATGCCGCCGCCCGTTATCTCGCCGCGACGGAAACCTAGCGGCCCGCGGCCAGAGCCCGAGTCGCGATCATCATCCCCACAACTCATCACACCTACACCCACCCTAACACCCATCAAAGCCCTCGTCAGGCGCTCCGTCGACTCCTCTAGCATTCCCTCAGTCCTAATTCCTACCAGCAACTCGTCTTCCTCCCTGGTCCACCGGTCCTCGATGCCAGTTTCGCGAGCTCAAATCCCAGCGGCACTGTACAGAAATTCTACTTCCCCAGCTGCTATTCCAAAGTACCAGCAGCCGCGAGTGTCCCTCACTGGCAGTCGCATGAGCCGAAACTCGGTCTCGTCGCAGGTCTCGGTCAACTCACAAAACAATAGACTTTCCACCACCTCTAACGTCAGTCACAGGACCTCATTCTCCTTCTCACGACGGCGAAGCCTAATCGTTAGCAATTACGGTATGCCCTCTCAAGTCGACGACGGCAGCGCAACAGCCCAGGACATAGATCGACTGCGAGAGGCAATCATTGCACAGCGAGCATCCAAGAAGCGCCGGAGAGAGTTTCTTGAGGACGAGCGAGTTCTGGTCGGAACCAAAGTCTCTGAGGGTCACGTCAATTTTGTGACTGCATACAACATGCTCACGGGCATCCGAGTCTCAGTCTCGCGGTGTAACGCCAAAATTGACCGTGAACTCACAGACGCTGACTTCACCTACAAAAACAAGCTGGCTTTCGACATTTCTGGCAATGAACTCACCCCGTCCGCCAAGTACGATTTCAAGTTTAAGGACTACGCCCCCTGGGTGTTTCGACACCTGCGAGAGATGTTCAAGCTCGATCCTGCAGACTACCTCATCTCGCTCACTTCAAAGTACATTATGAGTGAGTTGGGCTCTCCAGGCAAGTCAGGCTCGTTCTTCTACTTTTCCCGAGATTACAAATTCATCATAAAGACCATCCACCACTCTGAGCACAAGATGCTGCGGAAAATCCTAAAGGACTACTATTACCATGTGAAGCAGAACCCCAACACTCTAATCTCCCAGTTTTACGGTCTCCACCGCGTCAAGCTGCCGTTCGGCCGAAAGATTCACTTCATCGTGATGAACAACCTGTTCCCACCTCACCGAGATATTCACAAGACCTACGATCTCAAGGGCTCAACGCTCGGTCGAGTGCTACCGGATACCAAGGATACTGGTCCAAAGCGCACCGTTGTGTACAAGGATCTCAATTGGATTAAGCACGACGAGAGGATCAAGCTAGGTCCAATCAAGCGACAACAGTTTATCGACCAGCTGGAGATTGATGTGGCTCTTCTCAAGCGGCTCAATGTTATGGACTATTCTCTGCTCATTGGCATTCACGATTTGAGCAAGGGCAACACTGAGAACATTCGAGACTCCACTCTGGCGATCTTCGACCCTGAACCAAAGCTGACTAAGGCCAAGGTGACGGAACTGCGAAAGGCTCTAAACTCTGCCAGTCCAACGATGTTCAACGGTATGGATTTCGTGTTTGATGAGTACATGCGACGTGGAACTACCTTTTACGGCGACAATGGAGGATTCCGAGCGACTAACGAAAACAATGAGCCCCTGGGTGAGATCTACTACCTTGGTGTAATTGATTGTCTGACACCATACACCTTTACCAAGCGAGTGGAAACCTTCTTCAAGGGTCTATCGCACCCCACTGCCACGATCTCGGCCATCCCTGCCATAGAGTACGGTGACCGTTTTTTCAACTTCATCAAGTCGGCTACAACCGGTGGGCGAAAGGCTATCGAAGCACCTCCACCAGCTCACGAAGAATCGCAATCAGAGGAGGAACGCCGAATGAGCAACCTAGACGATGCGCGACTATCCAGCGGCCATCTACCAGCATTATCGGAGGCCTCAACAGAAGCCCAACAAAATGGTTCATTGTAATGCATCATTCTATTTATTTGAACCAATATTTAATTGCATTTTGATACACTTGCCGTTTCTCACATTAACATTTCGTTTGGCCCGGAAACCACAACGAAAATGCAAAAAGCATGCATACCCTAATTCTATAGCTGTGTAATTTTGATGTATTTGTAATGAAGAAATAGCTCAAACACACTTGCCACCGTACTGTTCGTGTTTTCAGCTGATCTGGTGCGGCGTTCGTGCGGCGTTCGTGCGGCTGGCTCTGCGCTTGAGTTAGAGTTTTGAAGGAATGAAAGATCAAAAGACAGGCACACGGGCACCTCCTTTCTTTGCTGCGCTTAAGATTTGCATCAGCTTGAAGGTGTCTCTATTGAGTGTCAAAATGGTATAGGCAGTATCGACAAGCAATTACGTTTATATTTGCTTTGCATAATTCTGATCGCTAATAAGGCAGAACAATTTTGTTAGCCTGGCAGGCCACGGATCTAAACTGCTGAACAGCAATGAGCCCAGTCATGAGAAGAGGTCAAAGCCTGAAAAGTAGGGCCACAGATGAGATATGTCTCACCTGCAGGCCATCCCAAAGGGTAAATTCAGCGCATATAGCGGACAACGCCGGACGGTACAGGTCACAAGCGACTGAAACATATTCTGACCGCTGGCGCGGCCAGTCAATTAAAGCCATATGAACAGTCACTCGCGCCCCTGACGCTCGTACCATATTGTGCTATAGCACGCCATTATGGCTGCACGTGGCGAGCACTACCCCACGCATTCGTGGATAGCCAACAAGGTCGCGTTCATATTTAACGATTTGTACTCATTTAACGACGGAGGTCCAAGCCCTCAATGTTGACAGTGTCTTCGTACTTATCGCTGGGGTTACCCGGCAGAGAATGCAGCCGACATCGGAACATGATAACGCTCCACCGCACTTATCGCAATGCTTCGAGGACTGGCTGCTGACTTGCTGAAGGCTAACCGGCCGATTACACCTGCTCAGTTTGTTCAATTGACGAAGCAGGCTGTCGGTGCCCGAGTGGTTCCAATTGACGGCTCGTGGTTCTTGAACCCCGCCGTTCAGAGCAATGGCAAGACGGGACATCAGTTGTACAACGAAGAGCGGATTCCTGGGGCCAAGTTCTTCGACATTGACGCTATTAAGGATGAACAGTCAGTCTATCCGCATATGCTTCCTAACAAGCAAACGTTTGATCGAGCCATGAGCAAGCTGGGAATCAACAACAGTGATCTCTTGGTTGTTTACGATTACCTTGGTAACTTTTCGGCGCCACGAGCCCTGTGGATGTTGAGAGCTTTTCAGCATAAGAATTCGCTTCTGCTGGACAACTACCCATTGTACAAGAAGGAGGGCCACGAGACTGAAACTGGTGCCCCCATTGCCTCAGAGGAGACCAACTATGTATCGCCTGGCTTGGACCAAGAAGCCGTCAAGAGCTACGAGCAGGTCCGTGAGGTTGTCTGTGACCAGGAGAAGCTGGACCAGTTTAACCTGATTGACGCCAGACCGGGGCCGCGGTTTGATGGCACTGCGCCAGAACCACGAGAGGGTCTTTCTAGCGGTCACGCGCCAGGCGCCACCTCTGTTCCTTTCAGCAGTGTTATCGATGAGACCACGAAGCAGTTCAAGTCTGAGGCCGAGCTGAGAAAGTTGTTTGAGGATAAAGGACTTATTGGATCAAATGCTAAGCAGAACACGATTGTCATGTGCGGTACAGGTGTTACTGCCTGCGTGGTCAAGACTGCCTTGGATATTGTTGAGCCTGGTAACAACGCTAGTGTTTACGATGGAAGCTGGACGGAGTGGGCTCAACGAGCGGGTAAGGAGCTGATTGTCAAGTCATAATCTATCATTAGCGATCAATTAAGGTGTATCATTAAATAAATGCATGTTTTGTACAATTTCTGGGAGATACCAGCAGGTGAGTGAGTCTGCGGCTCACGGATTAGCAGCAACCCTTCCTATTAGCCCCGTCCATGCTCAGCTTCAGCAGCCCCGGGTTGTTCTGATTAATCTTGACTCCCTTGTTCCTGTCGTTCACGTCCAACCTACCCTGGACGATGTTCTGATGTATTTGACGCGCAACGCTCTCGTAAGCATCCACCACTTGAGATCCTGTTTTGGCCGAAGTCTCTACGAAATGACTAATATTGTTCTCATCTGCCCACTGCGCTGCCTCTTCGTAGCTGACTTCCCTGTGCTCTTCTAGATCGCTCTTGTTTCCCACCAGGCATATGCTGATTTCCGGTTCCGCCTGTTGCCGAATGTCCCGAAGCCACTCTTTGGCGTTTTCTAGCGTTTGTCTTCGTGTGACGTCGTATACCAAAATACAGCCGGCAGCGTTTCGAAAGTATGATCTTGTGACGGCCCTAAAATGCTCCTGGCCGGCTGTGTCCCAGATTTGTAGCTTCATTTTCTGGTCCTCGCCTACTTTTATAATTTTCGAGCCAATCTCAGCGGCAATCGTCACGTCATGAGTGTCTGTGAAACGGTCGTCAGTAAGACGGATTGTGAGCGACGATTTCCCGCAGGCGCTACGTTAGTCTGACAGCTCTTACAGCGTTATCGCCACAGAACTGAACTTTCCGCTGAGGCTTAACAGTTGATGCTCTAGCACAAGGACTCTACCAAGCCACAGTCAGGAAGGTCATAGGCGAAAGATGAAGATTGTCGATAGTCTAGCTTAGCACGTAGCAAGCCACTAAGCACTTGCATACAGTGTTGCTGCGATAACTGGGCAAAAGCTCTTAGCGTCACCAACTCAACATCTTGAGTAAACTTCACCAATTCCTTCACACTAGAGCTTCTTGAACCTCTACTTGAGCTTCTTGCTGTAGACCTCTACCCTCAACGAGTCCCCTGCTTCACGCTACTCACGAATCACCAATCATCACTAAGTCAGCCTCTACCTCTCACGTCAAACTCACCAATCTTCGCTATGAAATCCCAAGGGTTCGACATGTTGGTCTATCTCCGTCCGCTATCAACAAAAATTACCCATCTACACACCTCCTGATATCAGGGTTTGGAAATAGGGTAAGGAACTGTCAGGGCTAGGGTCTCCGGATTAGGCAAGGCAAATGAGTCACGTGCGATCACGATCACGTGCCTCAGGGTAAGGATCGCTCACAAGGAAGATAAGCAAGTGACCTTATCATTGTACATTGCACGAATAGACTTAATAATGGAAAATGTTTTCTGAGTGTGAGTAGCAACGATACGGTGGAGGTATAAGAAGGGAGGAAGAGTATAAAAAGCTGGGACGGCCCCGTTTTTTCGATTCTTTGGCTGCAACATTAGTCGTTAGTCTGATCCGTGAGATCATGGGCGCTATATACAGGCGATTTGATTACGGATGACTGGTGATGAGTCGAAGAACACCATTAGATCTCTAATCGTCGGTGTTTTTGCCTTTATCGCCGAGCTAACATAGACTCCTCAAAGTTCTTATCACAAAGTCAAGCACTGGCTTCGAGTATAAACAACATACGCCGGACCCAGAAGGATCACGCGTTCAGCGACGACGCCCCTCTGTTTTATTCAACCACCGAGCACGAGCATGATAGACACAACTCGGTGTATTCAGCTAAGCGTGGTGGCGATATGATCAAGTGGGGCCTGGCATCTTCATTTGCCCCCAAGTATCAGCCCGTGGACGAGGAAGACGACGAAGAGGAGGCCGCATTTCTACAACAGAGCCAGTGGGGCGGCCCTATGGGCAGTTCATCACAGATGGACAGCGAGCACATGGAAAGCGTAGGTCTCAATAGCACGATACATGAGCGTCATGAGGACGACGACGATCCGCCTCATGATATCGCCGTCGAGTCTTCGGAGGAAATGACGGTCAAACCTTTTGTGCCTATAGATTTTGTTCCGCGGTACGAGGACCAGTATACGCCTCCGGAAATACCCCTTCCCTTGCCTAATTCTCCTCGGTTCGACCAAGTCTGGGGTAATGTTTACGTCGCGACCGTGTGCATGCTGTTTGCAACGTCTGTGGTGATCTGGTTCAAGACTGAGGTGCCTCCTGGTCATGGCGATACAGTGTACTGGCTGATCCGGTCTTCCTACGCTAGTCTGTTTCACTCGGCACTGCTGGCCATCGCAATCTCCGTGGTTTGGGTCTACATGATGGGCAAGTTCGCCGATGCATTGATCTACGTGTCTGTGGTGTCTGTTCCTGCGGGACTCATCTTCATGACAGTATACCCGCTAGTCATGTCCTATCGCAGCTCGTACGGAGGCAACACCTCGCAGGACAAGGCCATGCGCTGGGTTAGCCTCGTTCCAGCAGTCCTGGGCGTGCTTTGGATCTGGTTCGTCTACAGGGGAAGACAAGTCCTGAGCAAGAGTTTGGGCATCGTGCGGCTGTCCTGCAACATCACGTCACAGAACAGAGCGCTTCTGCTACTGTCGTGCGCTACTATCGGCATCTTCCTCGGCATCACTCTCATCTGGGTTCAGCTCTTCACGCGAGTCTTTCTCCGCGGTCACTCCCTCAAGAGCGGCGCCTGGGTGATGGACGCCAACTCCTGGCTCTTCGGAGCAATCTACATCTTTGTGTACCTGTGGACGTGGGGTATCGTTTCCGGCGTCCAGCGAAGCACTATCGCCGCGTCCGTCTCTCAGTGGTACTTTCACCGACACGACTTCCCGCAGGTATCTTCCCTCGATGTGGTTAAGGCCAGTTTGCGATACTGCCTGACTTTGCAATTTGGCACAATTTGTCTTTCCACTTTTCTTGGACTGCTGGCGCGGCTCCCTTTATTCATTCTTCCAAGGAGACTCGTCGGAGTCATTCAAATGTTTGTCTACAACTTTGTCTCTGCATCGGCGCTGTCACTGACGTCGCCGCTGACTCTCACTAACGCCGTGATCAATTCACAATCGCTGGTGGACTCGGCTAAGTTTGTCTCCACCTTGAGGTATATCGACTTGGGCCATAACAACCCAGACGTGCCTTCCAGAAGCCTGGATACGAGCTGGCAGGCCTTCAGAATGTCTAAGCTACTGCTCACCACAGCGCGAGGGCTCACCGCGCTGTTCCTAGGTCTGATCTCCTGGGTCCACGCTGCCAGAATCACCAACGGAGGCAGTCTGTACGGCTACGTTGTGGGTCTGTTGGCAGGATTCATCGGCTGGTTCATTCTCGGTGCCACTGAGGGTACTTTGAGCATGGTGGTGGACGCGTCCTTTGTGTGCTTTGCGCTGGACAATTCTAGCGGGTCTGGCGGTCACTGCACCGAGGCAGACCGGCAGTTCGGTCAGGACTAATATGGCGACACCTCCCACAACTGTATTATTTATCAATTATCCTCTACTTAAATTCATCTTTCATCGTTGTGATACCTTCGTGGTATGAAAACGCATTAGCACGTCTTTGTTGATATCGATTTCAATTCTCTGTTGTCAGCACAGTACACGTGATTCTTGTCTTGCCTGTGTCGGTTTTAAGACAGTAACAAGTTATTCACATGCTGTGAGGTACAGTAGCACTTGCTGCAGTAACGTCTCGGCTTCTGCCGGGTGCAACAACTGCGCACAATTGTTTTGGTCTAGCCGTATACGAACTCAATGACCTTTGTAACTTTGTAATTAAGCGACCGATGTTGAGGCCGTCAACCGCCCTCTATGGCGCAAGTGGAGATCGAGGAATGATAGCCACTCGATCTGGTACGTGGAAAACCGGTCGTCGTTATGGCGAGCGATTCGATCTTATAATTTGAGGCTTTAATTTGAGTGACGTATACCGTATCCGGTCTCCTCTGTATCCTTGTTCCTCGTATATCTGAAGAAGCTCGAAGTACAGCATTATCTGATTCAACATCGAAGTGTTCGTTGCTGCAAAACAGACTATCCGGTTTCTTACAACACTCTCTAAGATCGCAGATGGCTAAAAAACCAGGGTTTCGCAGCTGAAAAGTGAGTGACTTTACCTGTTTGTTTATAAATGCCTTGCTCGTTTGACACATATCATCGTGGTGACGGTCGACGTCCGTGCACCAAAATTCTAGGTGGCAGCTCGATCACCCTGAATCGCAGCGAGAGATCAGCTGAAGGACACTTCTGCGCCGCAAGACGCACCTTACCAGCTAACCACCGCGACCACCCGGTGAGGCTAATTTCCCTAAAGAACATTTGCTCTTCTGATGTCATTTTGAAGATTTTTGCGTTCGATAAATTGCCTAACTGGTCAATGATGATGTGTGAGAACTGTTGATGGCCTAGCGAATCCAGTGGTATTGGTCCACAACACTCATGTCTTTTTCCTTGGGCAAGCGTGCATACTTCGGTGGCCTTAACAAGATTGTTGACTCGAATATTAAGTCCGGTTTCTTCGTCAATATGAAGATGCATCTTGTTTAGGTCGCCAAGCATTCTTCCAACGAGCCGCGCTTAAGCTAGGCCAAGCTTCATTAGTTCATGACACCGAACAGCTCTCCAATATGGACTCCATTACCAGTCCGGCACACTGAGGCATAATCACTGCCCTGCCAACCAACGCATCTTCGCCAGTCGAAACGTGACGGCTGGACCTTGGCATCAGGGCATATCAGCGTGCACAACGATGTTGGCGCCAATTCCACCTGACCTGCCAACCCGTCAGCATGCCTTCAGCCCTTAATTTTCTCGATAGCTCAAACACAAGGCCTATCAAAATTTTGAGTCTCAGAACCATCACGTGACATGTCCCGATCACCGGGACCGGCCGGCGTATCAGGAAGTTCGGATCGCGGCTGATCCGAGTAAAAGCTTCACAATAAAAACCATCGCAGTCCGAATCTTGGCGCAGATCGAACGTAGCCAAAATACATGGGGTACGTGCTTCTCCTTACTGCCCTACTAGTAGTCTTTCTAGTGTTTTTGAAACGCCGAGCGTAACAGTAATGATTTTGTCTCAGTGATGATTCGTGGACAAGCTTAAAATAGGTCTTAGCTATGCTTAGCTCTTGGCGTGCGTTGATGCTTCGAAAGGCGAGCTTGGCTGATTGTTCTGATCAAATGAATGAGAATCAGGAAAAGCCAACTGATCTGGTCTATAATTATAAGTAGCGCCGGAAAGATTCTTAATTAATAAAGATTTGAACCGGCGACATGTCCGGCGGGGATGATAACAGGCTATTTTGAGCCGTGTTGAGATTCTGCAAGTCTGGCAAACTTAGATTATGACCTCTGCAGGCAGAAGGCAAGGCTAAGTTTCAAGTTCCGCCGTGAGATGGCCGGGTTAATGTTGTGATCGATGGGTGCGAGGGGATACACGCACTGAAGCGTGTGTACGCTGCGGTTAGGATTAGCATAACTAGTGGATCAGTATCTACTCTGGGCTAACCTCTGCACTTCACGTACGTAAAGCTTGGTAGCTGATCGACAGCTGTTATACTCAATGATATTGATCGAAAAACATTCAGGAACGCATTGCATAGGCCCTGACGGTCCATGTTTAGAGTGCAAACACCGGCGGTCGGAATGGAAAACAAATTTCGGGCTCCATCCTTTCGGGAAAGATATTCTCCGGTTAGATGCGATGGTGTGTGAAAGTCTAAAACAGGTGTAACCAGATATGGTATATAGTCAGTCGTGTCATTGTTAGGCGCACAGTATGCTAGATCGAGCAGCCAGTTCAGCTCTTATCAGCTGTGATGAAACTTCTGGTCATAGCCTCCTCTATCTGAAGCCCACTTTCTCTGTAATCAGATAAAATTTAATTTCCTCAACTGGAGCCAGGGGTGCGGCGCAAGGGCTGTGTGCGGCGGCATTACTTTTTGGGTTTCACGTTTCATGTGCGGAATGGTCAACGCTGGGACTTGGCACCATCGTTGTGGGATCACTCGCGTTGCCCGTTTCAAGTAAGAGCATGGGAGGGCGACGAGTTCCGCGCGGAGGCCGACGACGGGAAATGCTCGGCAGCGGTCGGGTAGTTCCTAGCGACTCTATCGGAGGAGGGCAGCTATATGTTAGGCGAGAACGCAGCGGCATGGCCAGCGACCGCGACGATACTAGCAAAACAAATATAACGGCAAAAACAAAAATAGCCGAGCAAGGCAGAAGCCATATGAAAGCAGCTTGCGGTATGCATATGCGCATAGGCTGCGGGGCACACTGCGTCTGAGCGTGGGCGGTGATCTTGGAGAGCACATTTAAGGCGCGGGCTCGCACCTAGCACGGCAACAAACTATGAAGCTGGCCCTCATTAGCTTGTTCTCCCTCGCGCTGTGCGCCGAGGCTTCGATTCCCTATGTTAGCGACGGCAAAATCAACAATAAGATGATTCGAGCTCACACTATTGATTATTCTAGGCTGTGCCTTCAAGCTGCCCAGACTGAGGCGCCTAGCTCCTGTGGACAGGACTACAACTGTCTTTTTGGCGATGAGGTATTCCTGAGCACTGTTACCCAATGCATTCAGGACCATGCCCTCAACGCCAAGTTCATGGACTACGGCAAGGACCAGCTGGTGCACAAAGTCAACACGCTCTCTAACCACACTCTCTCGCGACCGGGGCTGGACTCCGTCAAGCGGGGCCTGAAGGTATCGCGATTATCTGTCCGGGCCGAGATGGAAGAGATGGACGTCCACTATGTCAATATGGATATCTCCAGAAACATGGCTATCGCTATGGTCTCTTTCCTGGGCTTGGTTCTGTTCCTTCGAACCATTTCCAACCTGTTGTTCAAGCTGGGCCCTTCTGTGCTTGCCTGTCTTAACTTCCGTTTCGCCCGTGTCATCCGAAAACACATTCTGCTGCCTCCAACGTTCGGCCTGAAGCACTCCAACCCGCAGTACATCGGCTCCTACACGCTGCAGATTCCCACGCGAGACCAGTCGCTCATCATCTTCGTGCTGTACGCCATGGCCCTCACGTTCTGCCTCACGGGCTACAACTTTGCCGGCGTTCCTGCCGAGGACAAGACCTACCTGGCGCAGGTCACCAAGGTTCTCGGTGACAGGACCGCCCAGATGATTGCCTACCTCGTGCCCATTCTTTACCTGTTTGGCGGCCGAAACAACATTATGCTCTTCATCACCGGCTGGTCCATGGACACCTTCAACGTGTTCCACAAGTGGATCGGTCGCCTGGTCATCTCCCTGGCCATCACCCACGGCCTCTCCTACTCCTTCAACTCCATTGAAACCCAGCGATGGGCTGGCTCCTGGAAAGAGGAGTTCTGGCAGTTTGGCGTCAGCGCTGTCGTCGCTGGCGGCTTCATCCTGGGTCAGTCCGTTCACTACCTCCGTCAAAAGAACTACGACCTCTTCCTGGTCGTCCACATCCTACTGGCTGTTGTCTTCGTCATCGGTGGCTGGAAACACACCCACCTGGTTCACGAGCCGGTCACCGTGGCGTTTCTTGCCGCCGGAATCATCTGGGCCGCCGACAGAGCCATCCGGTACATTCGAATCTTCCGGTCCGGCATCTTCACCCGCGCTGACCTCACGCTCCACGAGGGTGGCGTCGTCTGCGCAAAGATCGATTACTCCAGAAAATGGAACGTGTACCCGGGCTCCTACGCCTACGTTCAGTTTCTGATGCCAAACCGATTCTGGCAAATCCACCCATTCACCATCAACGAGTCCCCGCTCCAGCAGGACCGGGGCCGTGTGCTGGTGTACATGAAGGCCAGAAATGGCCTCACCGCGTACCTGGCCAAGTACCTCGTCACCAAGCCATACCTCTCCGCTCGGGTCCCGGTCTGGGTCGAGGGCCCATACGGTACCCGGCACCACGTCCACAAGTACAACAGCGTTGTTCTATTCGCTGGCGGTATCGGTGTCACCGGTGTCTACTCGTACGCCTCTGACCTTGCTCTGCGGGCTCAGAACACGCGAGTAGTCTTCCACTGGGTTATCCCCAGCATGACGTCTCTACAGTGGTACAAGGAGGAAATTAAGTTCCTGGCCCGAAGCAAGAACGTCGAAGTGATTGTCTACTTCCGAGGTGGCCGGTCTCGAAGCGCCTCTGAATCTGACGAGAAGAAGTCTCTCGACGGCTCTCGACAGGAGGTGACCGTCATCGAGGACAGCGACTCCGAGAAGGGCTTCACGCCTATTGGAGACCGATACGAGGCGCCCGGCTTCCCGGGCGTCACTATTGTCTCCAACAGGCCTAACCTCAGACAGCTTGTAGCGGGCTACATGCAAGACGACGGCAACGGGTCTACTGCCTTCATGGTGTGCGGCCCTGGTGCGATGAACGATGATATTCGAAGATCTATTGCGGATAACATCGTTGACTGCCAGAGGAGAGTTGATTACTTTGAGGAGTCATTTTCGTGGTAGACCCTCAGCGTATGGTAGTTTTGAATTGTATTTATTGGCATGTATGGCATAGGAAAAGTACTGACTTTCTACCACTACTGAGGCTGCTCAGTTCCGTTGGCAAGTACATTCTTTGCCATTCACCCCTGAGAATTGCTTAATTCACACATTATCTACTGGCTCACTACCGGTCATGTATCGGCCTGTATAATTTCTTGCTGCGTCTCAACACTGTTAGCTATGATCATCTGTACTTGACGCATAGTGCTGTCAATTGTCGGCTCTATCGGTGTGATTTGAAACCTTACATGCCTATTTTTGCCGTAAACTTGTCTCTAAAGCTCTCTGTGATTGAGTGGTATGGTCTCTTGAGCGCCTGAAAAACGCTCGTGTCAGTGCGCTCTCAGTGGCACGCCAGAACCTGAAACAATAGCACGCCTCATCTGCACTCGCGCCCCTGGCGATCTAACACTATTGCGTCATGGATCCATAACCTGCTGGGACAGATTAAATGCAAGCCGTGCAGGTACCCGCCATCCTCGGGCCGGTCCCGAGCCCGTTCCGATATATCCGGGACAGCGTTTTACCGGCTTGGTGCCGGCTTGGGTATATAATCCCGATAGCCAGGTTCAGCCTGGCCACGTGCGCGATAATATTTGGAGTTTTCGTGGCTTTATGAGCAGACCGTCAGCCCTCAATTGATATTCCAGTTAATCCCAGTCTAACGGAGCTGTGTACGCAACGCGAGAAAAAGCTGGAGAGTGTGGCTTGAAATGTTGAGTGTATACTCTAAGACCATCCCACTGCAATTTCCAGTCTGTTCAAAGGCAGAGAGCTTGTGGGAACTTTTGTCGTCAGATGCCTCCGACCCATCATTGCTCATACCGCGCTTGGGTACAATAAACAACGCGTGAGCCTATGTCCGGCCAGGGGTGATACCTGGCTTTGTAACACTGAGGTTGAGCTGTCGATCAGTACTGAGTGTATGAGCAATGAGGCATATCAACATGCTCCGCCTCCATTTTTGCTTGACATCTAGTACCATCTCGTTTCTCCACCCGAACACCCAACCTTGGCCAACGCTGTCTAACACCTGCCTTGTCCCTCATCACGACCGTTTGTCCTCGCGCACGGCTGTGGACTTCCCACATGCATACTGATGTCATCGTACGATAACGACTCAGAGGATTATTGTACGCGCTTGACTAAACTTTTTCTCCATTCCCCCTACCTGTCAATAACGATATCTCTCTGCGTTACGCCAGGAACAGCCTAGATATTATTAACCTGCAGTGGGGCTGTGCGGCTTTCCATCAGTGGGACAATCCCTTGTGGCGAAACATTACCTCAGGCCGATTCTGTCACTACGGATATTGAGATGAGCTACGACGACAGGCTTAACGGGAAAGCTCCGGCCATCTCACCGAGCCAATGGCAGCGAATCTCGGGCGCTTCACTCAACGGCCCCTCACGGGGACGGTCGCCAACGAACCAGCTCTACGACAGTTTTGGTGGGCACAGCTTCAGGCGGTCAGGCTCTATCATCTCGCTGGGCGGCCCCGAGGAGTCTGCTGAGATCATGCATATGCGACAGGAAAACCTGCGAGAAATGCGGTCAAAGAAACTCATCGGCAAGTCGGGCCCGCTTTCTCACTGGGGTCAGTATCTCAAGACTGACCTCGAGCTTACCGGCAAGAAAAAGTGTCTCAAGGAGTTCTACACAGAGCAGAATGAGCTCATCTCGAGGTACATCCAGGTAGACCGGTTGCTTGATTCAGGCATCCCAACCACGCTGCTGCATGTCTATGGAGACGATATTGAGACCCCTGGCCAGAGCAGACGTGGTGCTCCCGCTAATATTGACGACGAGGAAGCCGCTTTGCTCGGTGAAGGCATGAACCGCAAGCAGCACGGGCGACTGGTGATGTTTGCGATTTACGTGAACTTTGCCATCAACATTGTCCTTCTGTTGGGGAAAGTCGTGGTGGCCATTTGGACCAACTCCCTGTCGGTTCTGGCGTCCTTGGTTGACTCGGTGCTGGACTTTCTGTCCACTTTCATCATCTGGGTGAGCACAAGGCTGGTTGGACAAAAAGATTGGCGTACGAGCCAACTGTACCCAGTTGGCCGAAGCAGACTGGAGCCAATCGGCGTCCTCGTTTTTTCTGTCCTCATTATGATGTCATTTCTTCAAATTGCAAACACCGCCATCAAGAGTCTGTGGAACAAAGAAGGCAGCGTGGTGCAATTGGGCCTCCCTGCCGTCTCCATTATGCTCTTTACTGTCGCTGCAAAGGTTTTTTGCTGGCTGTGGTGCAGGTCAATCAACTCCAGCGCCGTACAGGCCCTGGCACAGGACGCAATGACAGATATTGTCTTCAACACCTTCTCAATTTTGTTCCCGCTGGTTGGACACTATACAAACACCTGGTGGCTGGATCCAATAGGCGCGCTGCTCTTATCTCTGTACATTATCTACTTCTGGGGCAACACTGGCCTCGAGCATATCGACAACCTCACAGGCGCAGCGGCGTCCCACGAAGACAGACAGGTCCTGTTATATCTGTGCTACCGATTCGCCGAGTCCATCAAGCACATTGTTGCACTGAACGCCTACCACACGGGAGATAGATTGATTGTGGAGGTTGATCTTGTCTTGGATCCTTCTCTGACCCTCAAGGACTCCCACGACGTGGCTGAGGCACTCCAGTACGCTCTTGAAACACTCCCCATTGTAGAGCGAGCTTTTGTTCATTTGGACTACCGAACCGGCAACTTCGCAGGTCATATCCAGAGGTGACCACTCACACAGTTACTAATACAGAGAGCATCATAATGTATTATTCACAGAGTTAAGTACGCTGGACTGTAAACTCCAGAAATCAGCATGCGAGAGGGCTGAACTGCCATGTGCCTTGTCGCCTTGTTGAGGGGGATTCAGTCTTGAAGCTCGGCTTGCGTTGATGTCACCCCAGAGAAAATACCCCGCTCGTGCTTGTTCTGGCGGTGCAGCTGGTTATGTCGCCTTGTTGAGGAGGATTCAGTCTTGAAGCTCGGCTTGCATTGATGTCACCCCAGAGAAAATACCCCGCTCGTGCTTGCTCTGGCGGTGCAGCTGGTTTCATCGCGTTGATGTATGTTTTATATTCTGAGTACGTCACGATGCCCTACGGCTCGAGATCCCGGGTTTCACATGTCACCGTTGGTATCTATATCAACTAGTTGTATCATGTGACCAGGGTCTTGCCTCGCGAAAAGTGTTATGCCAATCTACTATCCATGGTGCGAAACGACGATAGAGTACTCGGCATATCTAGACCAGCGCGCGCTACTCAGACCGCGCGGTTTCTCAGGGCAGAGTGCGTTACTTTTAGCACTCAAAAATGATAAACAATGAGTGAACCATCAAGCCAAGGCGGTTGGCTTAAACATTGCCCAGTCTCAACTCTCCAGGCTGCCGACCGGACTTTTCGTCGGCGTCGGCCGGAGAAGCAATGTTTCATTCGGTAAGGCCGCCAAGAGACAAGCGGGTAAGCCAAAACCGTAACCGTTACGTTTGGCAGCTGAGACAGTGATTGCGCTTCTTCGACCTTGGCCCTCAGCCGTGCCGCTATACAATTTCATGAGGACTGACGGCCTAATTAGTGACTCGGTTTGCACAGTGTCTATCTGCGACAGAGTACCTCATGGGAGAAAGAGCGAAAGGGGCAGTTTTGGCGTTTTAATTGATCTGGGCCCCTACTTCAAATACAATATCAAATATGCAAGTCTTACTCTCATCTCATCGTGAACACAGCCTTGCATGTCCTTCTCTTGTGTCAAAGAACTTGCATGGCTGGCATATCGGAGTAGCATCTCTCGAGAAGTTTCACGCTTGCTAGGCGCCCAGTGTCACCCTAAACCACTCAACTTATCCCACAGTATTCAGGTAATGGTATATAAAGTCCTTAAATTCTAGCTCCAACTTATACACACCCAATATTACAAAGACAAAGACAATGAAGTTATCTATTCTGTCGCTGGCTGCCCTCGTTGTTGCAGCGCCCTCGGTCGCCTCTCCACCAATGATGACCGACTCGTTCGCTATGGTGATCGAGTCGAAGAACCCTTTCCTCCAAGATCACTTTGTGGTTCCCATATTCGAATCTGGTGGAATCAGTTTTGGCTATGTCTACTACATCCCTGGAGGATCCTATTTGATTGACCAGGGAACCTTGAGGTACAACGGCGGTTATGACAGGTCTTACGGCTCAATCGGACTCTACGCTTTCCACAACGATATTCCAGTGCTGAACTTCGTCACAGAAGACTCCTCGGATAAAGGGTTTCAGACCGGATTTACACTCAGTGACGAAGGACTCGTAACCTTGAACGGCTCTTCCCATTGGGCAGCCTGCAGCACTGATACACAGTACTATGCAGACACTGTTATTGCTTTCTATGCAGACGGCAAAATGCCAACCTTTTGTGAGCCAGTCGAGCTCTACGCGGCTCTTCTTCCTCCTTCAAGTTAGTTCGGTTCTCGATCTGCTTTGTTGGTATGTAATGGCTATATATTTTATAAATCTCTCTTGTGTTGTGATGTAGGCGTGTCTAAAAGACCTGCTCTGTATCCTCTGAACTCTTCCATCAATACATATAGGGTATATGCTCTAAATGCTCGCTCCGCGCGCGCAGCTCGGCTAGCTCAGATCATGGAATGTGGCAATGTATTGTTTGTAAAATTCAAGAGTGTGTTTATCGCGAGGGGGCTTGACATTACTCGAGTACAGCAGTATTTTCAGTTAGTATTATCACAGGCAATAATAGATCACTTACGCTTTCTGGAGAAAGATCAATTGAGGAGGAGTTTGTCCACTGTTCACCCATTTCCCGCTCAAATCAAAAACCATATGAACAGATCAATCGCCAATTATTAGTTATGTATATAAGGGTATGCTAAGGCCAAGTAGAACAGGGGCAATGAGGTCGCGCACTAAGCCTTCTGAGCACCTGGGATTGGGCCAGATGCTGGAATAGCCTTGACCTTGGACTCGCCAGACTTGTATGAGGCTTGGGCGACAGAGATCTCGTTGTTTTCGAGGTCATATACAACGTACATGGATCTGAGAATAATGTCACCAAACAGGTTGTAGCCCTGTGACTGGTCGTTTGGCAGCACGGCCAAGGCGTAGGCCGCTGGAGAATCGCCCTTAAACAGGTCACTGGACTTCAAGAAGATCTCTTTGTATGGGACAGCGATCTTCGCGCCGGAAAACTCAAACTCGGCAGCGCCCTCGGGGATCTGATCAATGAACCACACACCCTGCTCGGCCTTGGCTTTGGCGGCCTTTCCAATAGAGTCAACCACTTCCTGGGGAGCGAAGGCAAGGGAAGTACCGGAGTCCAGAACAGTCTTGAAGGTTTGGCCAGCGACAGAGGCTTCAACCTCAAGAGAATCCTTAGCGGTGACTGGGAGGGTAACGAGCTGTCCCGTGTACTTTGAGGAGTCAACTCCGCCAAACAGAATAGAACCGGTTTTGGCGTCGACGTCGTCGAGGAACAGGGAGTACGCGTTTCTGGCGATAGCGCCAGACTTCTTCAGGGTAGAAGGAATGTTGGAGTACTCCTTGGTGGAGCCCTCAGCGACACCAGCCTCGCCAGAGTTGTAGCCAACGCCAAACACACCAACTTGGATGTCGTCCTGTGCGTCCTTAACAGTAGCGAACTGCTGGTGCTCAATCCTGT
>JAJLUQ010000089.1:0-45603 GCA_030564385.1 Blastobotrys robertii | reverse complement strand
TCTGCTTCCTCGGACCCTGGCGTCACCCCTCAGCCCGGCTCGCTTCAAAGCGGCCACGGACCGCAAATCACCGGCATAGCGCCTTCTGGTGTCCCTCAGCCACTTGCCTCGGCGCTCCCCCAGCCTTCCGCCATCGCCGCGACGACACTTTTCCCACTTCCATCGGCTGTTCCGGCCCCGTCGGTGACTCCTATGCCAGTACCGACTCCAGAGCCTAGTGCTCCGCCACCAGAGACCACAACTTCCAAGAAGAAGCATAAGGGCCTCGGTGGGTTCCTAAGCGGCCTTGTCGGGACTGTAGGCGGTATCCTCGGAGGCTTGTTTTAGACAATTACTAACAGACACAGCGAATTTGTATTTATTAATTGATTTTGTTTTTCAGTCATTAGTTTGCTTAGAAGAGCGGGACGAGTGAGCGCCAGAAGATCTGTTATGCGCTGTTAGGCCAGATGTTTGACCTCGCTCATGCAAAGGGCCAAGGTAACGGAACAAGGCAGTGGCTGCAAAGGATCACCAAAGAGCAAAAAGAGGAAAAAGAATGCGTCAGCCCGGAGTCGAACCGGGGGCTCGTCGATGGCAACGACGAATTTTACCGCTAAACCACTGACGCGAATTTTTTGAAAAAGTTGAAACTTACACCTTCTGTAGGTGTAAATTCGAAGCCGCAGCGCGTGCGGCTTATAATATTTGGCTGTCGTCTTTGGACGCCGAAAAATCGCAGCAGCTAGTGGGGCGCTGTTACAATCAGCGAAATCGATTAAAGCATGGATAGCGCTTCAAGAGTTCAGCAAAAAATGTCAATTTTCTTTAACGGTGAATCTGGCGAAGCACGGGGGCTACAGTTATTCACTGCTCAACAAAACGGCTGCTCCCTGCTAACTTGCCAAGTACGCGTCGATATAATACAATATCGAGATACTAGCATTTCAAGGAGGCGGCTGTCTCAAGCTTAATTACGATCGCTAATGAGCCATGCAAGACCCAAGATCGCGCCACCACGTTTACCCTAAAATTTACGTGAATTGTGAATGAGTTAATATCTATTAGTCTATAAATAAATAAGCTTCGGCTCAAGCCTTAGCGTGAATAAGTCCGTCTTCCGTTTGTCTATGTTTTTCAGCCTTTCCCTTGAAGTGAGTGTCGTGAGGCTTTAATGCTTCTTGGCTTCGACTTTCGATCGAGTAACCTCGATTGAGGATTTGGCGGATTTAGAGCTGTAAGCTTTGGCAGCGGCAGCTGGGCCAGTAACGTTTCGAGTCATGAGGAGAGCGAAGGACATTGTAGTGTGGCAGTGCTTGTGTAGTGTGGCAGTGCTTGTGTAGTAAGCTTGAAGTGCTAGTGATTCTAGTGTATAGACTACGAGGGGAAGGCTCCTTATATAGGGCACCTGTTAAAACAACATGGCTCCGAGTCCTAATCCGCTAACGTTATGGAACGGCGATATGTATGAAATGTATTCACCCAATGCATGATTTAGGCGCCAGGGTCTAGAAATCCCAAACAATATGCATTGCTCATCAGTGTACGGGAAGTGCCGCCGAGGAAGAGCGCGCCACCCACGAAAAATTTTCGGTTGCCCAGGCAACGGCCCGGTGTTCTGACCACACGTGTTTAGCACGCAATAAACTTAAATTGCAGGATGTATGAAATGTATGGCTACCCGCAAGGTTATATCACTACAAGGCTTGTGGCAATTACGTTATTAGTTGCGAGTGCAACAAGGTATGACCGCAATTACAAGTTTTGGCCTGCAGGGAATCATAGTCTTGCGAACCGAGGGTCCATAACTTGGCACTTGAGAAACCCAACAATATATCCGTCTATTACCGTAGACACCCCGATGTCACTGTCACGACAACCCTTGCCCGGTCACGTGATTCAGAAATTGGTGGAAAGCACTAGAATAGTGAAGACTGGTCTAGTGTAAGGCTGGTGTAAAGGCTAGTGTGCAGGTTAGTGTAGAGATTAGTGTCTGGTGAGAAGCCTCCTAGGGTAGATTTGGTTTACCTATAGGTGTGGCGGCGTCAGGTTGAGGAGGATTTAGAAAGCACGTACAGTGAGGCGCTGAGTGTTTCAAAAAGCTCTGTATTTGTTAAAGTCCTATACGGGTGATATCAGCTATAAACTTATGCCCATGAAGTAATTCTCCGGAAACTTGATCTGCGCGCGGCTCCTCTAAAAATACAGCTGCGCGTTGTAGAGTGAAAATTTCAGGGCGGCTATATCGTTGGCGCGTTTGGATGCACTGAGCAGTTGTCAGCGTGCCAAGCTTCTGTTAACGGTTCGAAAGGTGAGAAGTGGCTGACCTGATCTAGCGGTAAGCGCGAAAGCACGTGATTGAGAATTTTTTCTGGCAACCTTCACGATTGCAAGGACGTTCATTTCCCTGGGTGGTGTAGCACACATCTCAATGTCTTCCGCGTCCACTATAGAAAACTGTATAGGAATGAGCGAGTTGATGAAGTTCTGGCGCTCAACGCAAATGAGGTATTCAGTAGGCAAGACGCGCTGGTGAGCTAGTGAATCTTGAACGGCCCTTGTCTGTATGAAACTATCTGCTTTCCGGCGTTGTAGCCGAGCGTTATAGGAAGCGGGTTCATTTCTGAAGTGCCCGTATCTTCGCTTAGTCAGACGGCCGGGAGTTTCGAGTCAGCAGTTAACACTAATCAGCACGGTTCATTGTCCACGTGCCTGCCGCGTTGGTCGAAGTCTAGGCAGGCCGTTCTCAGCGTTCGCCGCCTAAAAGCTTCTCGCCAGCACTAACCTTTTATAAAGTTTTCTCAGCTGCCTTTCAGCTTAACGAGTTACTGAATCTCTATGACTCTCATCTATACTCAGCCCGACAGTCCCAATCAAGCCATCCCCATGTCGCTCCTTCACCTGTACCTGGCAGCCGATCTCATGCACGGGCGTTTTATGATCTACATAATGTCTCACATTTTTTCAGTCCAGTTTAGTAACATTAAACACCGGACGTCTCGACACCACTAAACATAAGAGACACAGTAATCAATAGTTCTCAGATCATTAGCTATTAGTAGTATTAGTGATCAGTAGCTATCAGTACCTATCAGTACCTATCAGATCATTAGCTAGCAGTAGGTATCAGATCATTTATAAATACTCAGTGACCTGCCATACCCTCGCTATGCTACTCCTGTATCGCAGGTAATCCCCTAGTCGGAAACATCATACTAACAACCCTGACCTCCCTCTTGAACTTAACTCTCTCCGGAAGCCAACCCCACGGGTCGCCTGCAGGTGCGCGTAGCAGTGACATGTTGCATTGCAGCGTATGCAAGTTTGCAAACCTTGTCACTAGTCCGCTGGCAACCGCATGCGACACCGTACCCCTGCCGTCTGACCCCGTGATTTCCAGTCTCTGTATACCTGCGCCAGTCAGGCGCGACAGTATCAAGTCAACATTCTCGTCCATAAAGTCCAAGTTCACATAGTAAGCAAAGAACAAGGTCAATCCAGTGACGCACTTGGGGACAGTGATGGCCGCAAGGTTGGTGATTGAATCTCGCTGCCAAACGCCAATGACAAGGCTCAGCAACACCTTACACTGGTCAAAGGCTCCTAGTTGTCTGAACAAATCCGTATTGTCTCGGTTCATTCTCACATTCTCCAAACTAATAGCCCTTAGACACCTAAACTCTTTCATCTTCATGTACCGTAGCAGCGAGCAAAACTCAAAGACAGAATTTTTCTCAAAATGAATGGAAATTTCCTCAACGCCACTCAAGACCGAGTCAAAGCAGCCGGCATGCAAATGTGACAGAAACCTCTTGGCTGTGTCGCTGTATAAAACCTCATCATTGACGTCCCTAAGAACATACCGCTCCTCCTGACCCCAACGTCTCCAACCAATTTCATATGATATCCGTAAATAGCAAACGGGTCCATATCCATCAAACGTCCTCTTCACCTCTCTCGTTTTCCGCCTGAATAACTTAAACACCTTCGCTAGCTTGTACAGGTATCTCTTGAGCTTCATCCTACCCCGGCCGACAAGGGGGTCGTCACCTTTTATACCCATGTGCTGCGGTCTACCCATTGAGGAATATTACCTCTACTAAGATAAACCGTAACTTGTGAATTACTATCGATAGATTGCCCGTATGTGGTTGCCATGGTGACCGTTTCGGACCCTTGATGCCAGGTGATGCTTATTGAAACGTTTAGACCTTAGATCGGCGAAATGAACCGGTGACGACAATTATAGCACTCCTCCGCTTCGTCCTTGTTTTGGTATCGGCAGTTGACACATTTCTTCATTTCAAATCGGGCTGAATTTGCTGTGTTTGTGGGGGGTGGGAAGTGCTGACAATGCTGTTGCGGTTTTTCTTGCTGGTTATGCTTGATGACTAAGCGTTGGCGTGGGCGTGACTAAGCTCGAGGTTTATTAATCAGCGTATCAATTGCTGATCAGGAGATTAGTATGGCGATGACGAATAGTAGAGATCAGGTGGAAAAGATGGGCGATCTTTATAGGTGGGCTGCGCGCACCTTTAGCCTGGCTAAGAGTTAAGTGTCGGCTGAGCACGCTAAGAGTGTGCTAAGGAGTTTGAGGGGTCAGCAGAGTTAGCGGGCCTCTGAGACGTCCAGAGCGGGCTAAGCGGGTTCAGCAGACCTATAGCAGGTGTTGACGATGACATTGTCAAGGCTTAATACTATGAGCTATTCAAATGATGGTGCCTCTGCCTGTACCAATTTGCTTTGGTTTGCCGCGGTGTTACTGCGAGCGTGAGGTTTCCAGGCATGCTGCTCAATGGTCGCGTTGCCTCTATGGCGTTGTAAGGACTATCGCCTGGGGTTGTGAAGCTGAATCATGAGCATAGAGCAAAACCTTTAGAAGCAGCGCTGACTGGCAGCCTTCCACGGTCAAAGCAGTACGCGCTAAGTAAATCCAAATATCCATACCCTATTTAAGTACATAAGTCATTAAAGAATGTCGTTTCATCGTGAATAACCAAATGGTTGCTTTTCGTTTCCAGATTCTGGCGTTAGTACGGCACTAGGCACCCAGGCAGTAGGAGTAGCCAGCCAGAAGACCGCTGCCACAGTTGCTACCGTTGGGTCCGAGGACTGGGTTCCAGGCATAGAAGCTGTATGGGTTCACGCCGTTGATGTTGATGATGGAAGCACAGGTGTCGCCACCCTGAGCCACGATCCACCGGTAACAGGTTGGAGCAACGCCTGGCTGGACAAGTCGCGGGACACCGAGGTTGGTGCAGTAGGTGATACCGGCGATCAGAGAGGCACAGGTGGGGCCGACGGAGGGGTTCCAAGCCTCAAACTCGCCGATAGAGATGCCGAATCGGCCGGCAATGGAGCCACAGGTGTCGCCGGGAATAGCAGTGTAGTAGCTGTTGCAGCCTGGAACTGGAACTGGAACTGGTGGTGGTGGTGGGGCACCGACAGCCACACAGTAGGTGTTTCCGGCGATGATGGAGGTGCACAGAGGACCGACAGAGGGGTTCCAGGCTTCAAACGTAGTCACTGAGAGACCGTATAGGGCAGCGATGGAGCCACAAGTGTCACCTGGAAGAGCGTTGTAGAAGGAGACGCAGCCTGGGCCACCAGCATAATAGTTGGTGTGAGCGTTGGAGGAGCCGGAGGCGGTGGCGGCGGGGGCGGCGGCAGAGGAGGTCTCGGCGGAAGTGGCGGCGGGCGGAGCGGCGGTGGAGTCCGATTCGTCTCTTTTCCATGGCAGCCAAACGGTTGGGGGAAAAGTGTTCGGGTCAAGTTTCTTGGACTCGGAGTTGAGCCCGGCGTTTGTTTCAGGAGTCTCGTCTCGCTTGGAGTATCCGGCGACACTGGTGCAATAGTAGTATCCGGCGACAATTCCCGTGCAAGCGGGTCCGACAGATGGGTTCCAGGCCTGGAATGAGGTGGAAGGGATGTAGTTGGCGCCAGAAATGCTGATACAGGAGTCACCGGGTTGGGCGAGAACCCATCTGCTGCAGGTTGGCGGGTAGCCTGGTTGCGCAGGTCCTGGAGGTGGAACTGCGTATGGAGATGGTGGTGGAGCGTAGCCGCCAGAGGCGGTAGCGACACAATAGGCCAGCCCGTAGGTCAACGGAGAGGCGCAGTTGCTGTAGAAAGTGGGGTTCCAGGTCAGGAAAGATGAGGGTGCCAGACCATATCTACCGGCAATCGAATAACAGGTGTCGCCTGGTTGGCCGACGTACCAACTGTCGCAGTCTGGGGGCTGTCCTCCGGCTGGTGGAGCTGGTGGGGGCACGTAGTACTTGGTCTGAACATCATCTTTCAGGGGAGTGTTGGGAGACTGGTCATCCGCAATTGGAAGAGCAGCGACCGCAGCGGCTAGAAGCAGAGTAGAACAAATCATTTTCCGCTGGTTGTTGATTGTTGGAGAGTGGATTGATGTTGTTGAAGAGAAATCGGCTCGCCTTTATAGCCGGTGTCCTTCTCGGAGCCTAGTTCAGACTATGGCTGGCTGCGCGGCTCATGATGAATGCCATTGTCCCGGAAAGCACTATTGCATTGATCACCGATCTACCGTAGTCGCGGTAACGTCTGTTGACCTGCCACCACGATACTATAGCGCGGGTGAGGTCTAGCCGTATTATCTGATTGTGCGCGCGTCTGCGGTAATATGCACCAATATCGAAAATAACGCATAAAGTATTCTCCGAGGTTTGCCGGGTGCCGCTCCTATACAACTGTAATGAACCTGCTCACCATCACGGCGCTATTGGCATGCCAGCGGAAGAACCTTCCGCCGGTAGCAGAATGGCTGGCGCTAGCAATGGTCACCAACCCAGCCAGACAGTCGTAGGAAACCCAACCCCTGAGCCTGAGCGCGTCCAAAGCAAACGCGCGGAGCTTGTTCGGACCGAAATCAAGTAGATCAAAGATATAATCGACAGAATAGGTCCCCCAGTACTCGTCTGCGCGGGGGTCATAGGCTGTGGCGCGCAAGTGGGTAACCTCCGATGGGATTAATATCCTCGGCAGCGAGCGCGCGTGAATATTGAATAGCAGTTCAATGTCCTTGTCCCCAGACAGTGCGAACACAGCTTCCAAGGCCTCTGTCTGCACAGGGACGCTCAGAGCTTTGACCTTGGCCAACCTTGGAGCCTTTGCTCGCATATACCGCAATAACTCCAGCCCTTCTGCTGTGTACTCGATTAGGAAGGAGTTAGTGTTGATCCACACGTAGTCATAGCGACCGTTTACTGCGTGTGTAATATAATCACCGCTCGTATCGATGAAAAAAAGAATATTGTTGTGATCGTATACCTTTACCTCCGAGTCCAGGACATGTACTTCGAACTGGGTTACCCTGGCGCAGATGTGATACAGCCGGCGGGACACATGCTTTACTCGGAGGAGATCTCTGGCGGGTGTGTAGCGAAGGATCTGCTCAACGATCTCGGTAGGCAAGTTGTTCATTTCTACAGTGATTGGCCCCTTGTACGCATATATACAATCACGTGCTTTCCCCGTCCTGACTCATTGATAGCTTTGGGTAGGGCTTAGAGGCTAATTGGCCCTTGTCGTGTAAGCAAGTCTAACACAAACTTTATCTCTATGCGGGTGTCAAACTTGCATGCAGAAACGCGCATGTGCGCGCTGCACGACGCCAGGAACAATAGTCCCACTGTCTCACCTCACCAACCGTTACCACCCGCCATTATATTTTGAGTACAAACTAATCAGTGTGTTGCGTGGGCTAGCTATTGTCCTTGGCTGCGGCCGGAGCCTGCCGAACAATACGGTACCGGGTCGGAGGCAGCGGAACTAAGAGGAATAAGTCTTACCTCCGTTAACTACGCTAGGTATTTTGACATGGGGACGAATTGACAGTTGGGGGTGCCAAGGAAAACTTAGTGCTGGAGACACGTCAGAGTTGTGGCTTTCAATTATGGCGTGGATGACGTATGAAGCCGAGGATATAATGGTGAAGAACTAGGTGTTCAGTCACTGGGGACACCTCAGGGATTAACAGGCTATCTGTTATAACATGATATGAGCGAGGAGGCAATCCAAGCCCGGCAACAGCAAAGGCTTGATTCTGAGTTGTAATTAAGATGCAAGGACCGCAGGATGCATGATGGCTGATCCTCCGGCTTGGTGTGAAATCTGTCGGTTGAGCTCTCTTGAGCTTCAATTGTACGTTTTCGCCTGTGATATAGCCGATATCGGTGTCACTAGTAGGGCACGGAATATGGTCCGCATTCTCCCGTATGACGGGGTCATTTCTTAATGTAGCCCAGTTCGGTGACTGTTTCCAGAGATGGCTTCATTATCAATTGCCCTTGATTAAGAGCACATCGGATGGTAGCTTTGTGATAGCAAGAGGCAGTGATGTAAAGATCAACTTGGTTGCCTTGGCGACGGTCCCGATAACGATAAGAAATCTCGCACTCACCCAACAAATGGGACATTACGTAGGAAGGATTCTAGAGGTTAGCAAGTGTACAAATGATACACCAGGCTACTACTCTTTGGCTGTATCTTTTTACCTCAATCAGGCTTTCGCCTTAAAAAAGTCACGTGATGTTCAGAGTTTACGCATTGAGTTAAGGTAAGGTCAAGGTACCAGACATTGGAACTCAGAGGATGAACACGCCCCTACATGCATGTGGTAAGCTATGATCCTGAACGTAGTTTAGTTTTCGATAAAATAAATCATTAGTCCGAAACTATGTGAGAGTACAGTATCGAAGTAGGCGTGTGCGATTGAAGGAATTAAAATAGTTCAATTTGTTGCATAAATTACCGCTTACTAGATGGAAGTCCGCCTAGCTCGACCTTGAATGAATAAATTTAAATATTTCAATTCCAGTTACAGCCCATTCAAGTAAACTGATCGAAAAAGCTTGAGTGATGGATTAACGATGTATTCTAAATTAATTGACCTAAACCGCCACGCCAGAAATAAGCCCACAGTTCAACCGTATAAGGTATGAGGGTTCCGAATATATACACTTCAACCTGTGAGAGCTGCAGGTAAGCTAGAAACTCTGGCTTCAAGAGAATTCCCTATAACTGTGCCGTTGTGTCTCCTGAAGAACAGAATCATCTCAATGCAATAGATCTCAATGCAATCTATTGCATTGGTGTGACTGGTCCGCGCGCTCAACTGCTCCTCACGTGACCCCTGCAGACCCCGACGGAAAAGAAATTCAAGAAGACATCGAAGAGGCAGCCTGCAAGGCCATTTTTTACGGTAGAGGACCAACCCCGCTCACTCCCAAGACCACGAGCCATCCCATCGGCCTCTAGAATGTCTCTCCCAGCCCGGGTCTACAACCCATCCTCGTTAGAGCTCCCTGTCATTGAAGACTTCATCAACACCTCCTCTTTAAAAACACCCCTGCCCGCGAATTTCCTCGCTGAAGAGAAGAGTCACTTGGACACATTCCAATATATTCCCGAGTGGAATGGTTCTGATGCTACTTGGCCAGCATTCTACCGTGCCCTCCTTTTCCAGCTCCGGCAAATGGTAGGAGAAGTCTCCGTAAGACGACTCGAAGCTGTCCTCCGTCTCAAAATTCCCATGGTCCATCTTGTTGAGTATGAAGACTCCGGCATCAGTGTCCTACAGGCGCTACCTCAACTGGTTCAGCAGAAGAACTTGGACGCTATCATCTACGCCGAAAACCAACTCGATTTCGCCCCTCCTTTGACCCCAACCGCCGACGTGGAGGAAGTTACCAAGCAAATCCGTCGCCACTTCGCCCTGGTTCAAGTCAAAAAGGCCCTGTCCTCCCGCGATGATAGGAACGCCATTGACTCTCTGCTCCGATGGTTCTCGAAATTCCCCGAACCAGTTACCAGCGAGCTTACCACGCTTAAGATCCTCAATCGCAACTCCGGTAATTCTATAGCCGAAGTCTTTGGCCGAGGGATCCAGAATGCCAAGCCAGTCACTGGCAACTACCCCGGTTACAGCAGAGTTAACAGAGCCTTCACTGACTGGGTCCTTTCGAACCCCGAGGCCTTCCAGCCTCCTCCTCGTCATAACCAAGGAAAGAACCCGTCTCGCTCGCGAGACGGCAATTCCCGGTCTGATGAGAACTGGCGGACTCGAGAGTACGAAGAAGGAATGCCAAAGCCGACGGCCTCAGAGGACAAACCGACTTGGCTACGTCGAGTCGCCGCAGCCAACTGCTGCACTTACTGCAAACACTGGGGTCATTTAATCGAGAACTGCTCCGTCGTACCGGCGCAATCCCGACGCCGAAAGTAGTCTCCCAGCCGCACCTTCCACTATACATACCATTCTTTGGCCCTCAATTAACTGGAACTTCCGTCATCCGGCCAACTCGCTGAGTTAGGGTGTTTGCAAGTTCACGTTCGGTTATTTCTGGCAGCACCACTACCAATTCCTTTTCACCTCATCGCCCGAGTCCCATTTCATCTAGCCTATCAAAAATTCGAGGCGCGCCACTGGCTCTGCTAACCGGTTATCATTTTTCATATGCACGATTTGGTTAGTTGCGAAGCAACTGTGCATGGCCCGGTCCGATCCTGATCTTTTGTTATGAGCCGCGGCCCGGTTAATAGCCGAGTACCCCACATCCATTGGTGCTTGCCTTATCCGGCTGCAGGATTAACAAGTCCATACTCTTCATAGAACCTTAACAAGCAACAAATCACAAGAAATCGAAAAAAATACTTATCTCTAACCAGAGTGCCTGCGGTCTCACAGAGGTATTCATCCTCCTGCGACGAGGCAAAGACGGCTGACCCACGGGCAAACGTTCAGTACTGGTTAGATTACATTCAGACTCGCGTGCGGCTGGTTTTTACGCGCGCGTATGCCCTAGGCTCGAATATTGAGTGATTGCTTGTATCTGAAGATCAGCTTCGATCATGAATATGTTATATCTAGTCGAGTTTTGCAGTCAGGTAGGGAACAGAGAGTTGTGAAGCGCCATAATTGCCGCGCGTTGCGGCCGAGAGTGAGGCCCAGTCATTGAGTGATCTGATTTGTAGTGCCGAGAGCTGGTAAACTGAGTGCTTGATGCCTGAAGTCTTGTATGCCGAGAGTCAGTAGCTGGCTGCTTGGTGTCGAGTTTGTTGTATGCCAGAGTACTGGACAACCCTTGAGCCTGAATAATGAATGCCTGTTCATGACTGGTTCGAGAAAGTCGAGCGAAACTCTCAGGGGAGTGGCAAGTTTGTATGAGGAGAAAACGACCCGAGCTCTTTTAAACTTTCTGAGGCAAATATCGGCTGTGTGGCGGCCTTCTGGCAATGGAAGCAAACGCCGGCCAAACTCTGCTCGTACGAGGTTCCGGGGTATAGGTCCGCTCCAGTGAAGAGGATAACCAAGGGCACCGGGTCTCGGGTTTTCACGTTGAAAGGTCTCGCTGGCTCGCTTGGTCGTTTAGTCCTTTGTCTCGACTTTTATTTGCAAACTCAGAGTAGGAAGTTGAGACGCCAAAACCAGCTCCTCAGCTTCCAACAGGTTGACGCACGTATCAGCACCGTCCAGGGCGATTTCAGGCCAGATTCATACTAATCGAGCAGCATCTCCTGAGTGGGATGTTCAGTTTGTCCGTAAATCGTTGGCTAATCTTGATCAAAATTTCACATTCTGCAAACAGTCTCTGCCAACGCAGGGATCTCTGTAATGGTGATGGAGCGAATCTTGCTGAAATCTTTGCCAATCTGAGGCTGCTCGAGAACACCTCCAGAGTGAAGATCCAGGTTTCGACGTGTTACGGTCTCGCGTTCCGACAGACGGTGATTGGCTTTGCGCAGTTCTGTTGTGACAAAGTTAGCAGTTAATTGTTGAGGTCAACTGAACCGGTGCCGATGTCTTCACTGATTCAGTCGGGATGAGCCCTGGAGCGTAGGCGATGGCTTTAAGACCAGTTCACACACCACCATAAGATGAGCATGACGCACGGCGTGACGTAATGAGACATACGCGCCCGAGAAACCCTTGCTAGAAACCCCTCAACCGAGATTGCGCGTCGGCTATGGGAGGTAAAATGACGTCACATACTTGTAGCTAGATAGAAAACAGACATAGAATCGTTAGGGACCTATTCAGTGCATGGCGGATGCATTTTGACTGTAAGTGGTATGCTGCAGGCCGAGGCAAGGCTGTGAGTTTGCCGTGTCCTGTCAAATGTTACAGCCTTGAGTATCAATTTGAAGATCTGTTGATCAGTGGCCGCAGTAAAGTGGTGATGCTAATGCTGGTGGTTAGTGGTTAGTGGAGTTATGACAGTTAGTGAGACGGCGAGATTGCAAGCGATGGGTTGGTGATTGCGTGGCGGTGTAAGTCCCTCGGCGGAAATACTGGTGCTGGTTGCCAACTCGAGTTGTTGGTGAATCGAATCTTGCACCGGACGCACTTCTTTGCGTATGTCGCCTGGTACATATTGCAGTTGTTGCAATTCATAAAGAGATTCGCTGGAGGGGCCATTGGTGATAGTGTGTAGGCGTCGATGTGAGGGGAGCAATCGAGGAGACACGGCCTTATATACTTTGAAACTGCGCTCTGATACATTGGCCGCGGTTTTCTCCGAGCAGGTGACGTTCACTGTACGCATGTGCATTGGGCTTTCACGAGCATGTGACCGTTGAGTTTTATGCACGCTCCCGGATTAGGCCGGTCACAGCAACTTTGTTCGGCTAGTCGCGTCATCGAATTCGGCTAGCTGCATTACGATACCATTAGACACTTACTGAAGACATGTAAGAAGGCTACCGAAATCTCCACATCAGCCACGCCCAGGTGCCGAGCCTGTAGGCAAGGATAATGCAAAGCAAGAGCCCAACCCACTCGCCTGTGTGGTTCTTTCCATAGCCCAAGCTCTGCAGGACGGCCTCACCGGCAATTTCGCACTGGTCTTCCAGAGGGGACGACCACATACAGCGGCAGCCATCGCCGCAGGAATACACCCGGTCCAGGAACTCATTGAACATCATGCCCTGGAAGACATATCGCTGGTAGTTGATCCAGTACATTGTCCAGTGCCAGAACGGGTTGAGGACGTTCGCAGGGACCAGGAATCCGCCGACAGACATCCAGAGACCGTTGGCGAACGCAGTCAAAGCCAGGGCAATGACAAATACTGGGGCCAGCGAAGAGATCAGTACGACCAGAGACTCCGCGGCCACCAAATCCAGGAACAGCCACATGACATAGGTCCAGAAGCCGGTCGCGGAGTGTCGGAAATTGACCATGAAGTAGGTGACGAGAGAAAACGTGAGACAGATGAAGAACAAGAAAGGGATTCCCACGATAGCGTTCGAGATCATGAAGGCTGTGGGGCCGTACAGACCGTTTTGTCTGTCTCGCTTGAAGGTATTGAAGTCTTCCAGATAGGACGGAATGTATGCGACGGCCATGAATGACATGAAGGCGCCGGAAAAGAAGATTGCATTGATAAGTGGCTGGATGTGCTGCTGAGAGGCAGACAGTCGCAGCCAGACAGTGCCCATGAGGACGGCCAGGCCCATGTACATGGCAATTCGCACGTAGTACGACAAGACGTCTCGGCGGGATTTGATAAAGAGACGTTTCAGAAGGATGAATGTTTGTGTCAGTTCGCTGTTTTGTGGTTCCTTGAGTTCGCTTGCTTTCAGAGATGAGCTGTCCTTGGCTGACGGAGTATCGTTTGCCGGCACCTCTCTCCATCGCTGGACCAGGTCCTGAACGATATCTTTGTTTGTGCCGAATTCGGTGTTGATGATTTCCAAGATGAACTCGGCGGGGTTGAAGTAGGGCGGAATAGGGTGTCCGACCGACTCAAAGTACTTTCCGAGCTCAGAAACCGGGCCGGAGTAGATGGTGTGGCCCTCCGACAAAAAAATGGCCCGGTCAAACAGTTGCAGCGTGGTTGATGATGGCTGGTGAATCGAGGCAACTACCACCATGTTTTCCTCCTTAGCCACTCGCTTGATGGTCGACATGACCTCATACGAAGACTTGGAGTCCAGCCCGCTCGTTGGCTCGTCGAGAAACAGAATTCCCGGCTGCGTGACCAACTGCGCAGCAACAGAAACTCTACGCTTCTGTCCGCCAGAGATTCCCTTCTGAATCGGAGTCCCCACGATCACATTACTCTGCCTCTCTAGACCAAAGCACTTTATCAGGTGGTTTACCCGGTCTTTCCGCTGCTTGACTCCACAGAGCTGCGCGGCAAAGTCGATCGTCTCACGCACAGTGAGGGAACCCGTCAGCGCATCCTCTTGTTCAACGTAGGCGGTCACGGACCTGATCTCATGTGGAGAGAGTCCATTGATGTCGACAGAGCCAGTCACGTGAAAGTTTTTGGTTGTTCGGTGCGCCAGGGCGTTCAAAAGAGTGGTCTTGCCCGAACCAGAAGGGCCGAGAAGCGCGATGACTTGGCCGCCTTCAGCGTAGCCGCAGCTGTTGGTGAGAATTGGCTTGTCTTTGGCATTGACGGAAACGTCCCATTTGACGTAGACCATGCCTGTGAGGTGAAAATTTCAGAATCGGAGTCTGAAGCTGAGGCCCAGTAGGTATACCAGAAATTAGTGCGTATGCCTGATATATAAGCTCTGCAGGGCCTGAAAAGTTTCTCAGGAGTCTGAACTCCTGCTGCCTGAAACTCCTACCATTGTCCTCGGAGTTGAGCGACAGATGCGTACAACTCAGCACGCACGTGACTGCACAGCCGTACTTAGCCGCATCTAACACCAGTCAACAACACATATGGTATAAGGTGTTGTATAAAGGTTCTGTGATTACTAGCTCTGTGATACAACACCCGCCCTGTAGCTCAACCCTAAGCCCTACTGTCTATATAAACCCGACTTCCCTCTTGTTCCTCGAGGTCTCACTTGCTGGCCGTGGCTTTTTGCCTTGTGCTTACCGCCGTTGGGCGGCCTGACAGGCGGCCCGAGCGGCGGTTTGTGGGAGATCTTTCCGCCGTTTGCCGAGTAGCTCCTATGCCCCACGTAGCCCCACGCTTATTTTGCACGGTAATTAACTGACAAGCCGCACGCCGGAGTTTGTAGCACCGCCCACCCGCGGCACGGAGTTGAAAACCAAACCCCGGCTGCAAAACATTGTTACTGCTAAAGAGAATGCGTACATGAGTGCTGAGTCGCGAACCAAACGCCATCAGGTTGCGCGGGCGTGTTTAGCGTGTCGCAAGAGACATTCGAAATGCGACGGACAGCCAACGTGCCGCACATGTGTCGCCGAGGGTCTGGACTGTGTGTATGTTCAGAGTAATAGAGGCGGCCCCAGGTATCGGCGAGCCGGCAATCTGGCCGGTGTGGTCGGCGGCGGCGGCGGTCACAACGGCGGCGGTGTCAGCAGCGGAGGCAGTAGCCATAGCGGAGGCAGTAGCAGCGGCCATAGTCATCACCACAACGGCGGGCTGAATGCCCTCAATGACAGTGTATTGTCTGCTGCCCTCGTCCCGATCACAACCCCCACGTATGGAGTTGACCTGAATTTACTAGGAAAGTACTTCAACTCGAGCACCCACAAATGCCATCCCTATCTGCCAGGGGAATTGCTTTCAAATGTCACGGAATGCGCCGATTTGAACGCGGCACTGGCGCTAATATGCAATCCTCCGGGCGACGTCGATCAACAGGCAGAACAGTTCAACATTCTGCTCCACCGGTACCCGAACGACCTCATCAAGCTTCATTCGCTGCTGATTGTGGTGGTGTACACGCACCTGAACGTGAGCCAAAAATCCTTCTTGTTCAGAAAACTCGCAGTCGATATCTGTCTCCAGAGCATGTCGACCACGTCAGGGCTATCCTTACTGACCAGCAGCCGGCTAAATCTCGACGCGTCCAGCATTGCTTATGTTCACAAGGCCGTCAAAATGCTGTACATGCTAGACGTTATGATTTCCGCGTCGAACGCCGAGGTGTCGCAGATGGCACCACTTCACAAGGTTGTCTCCTTCATGGGAAGACTAGACTATCTAACCCTGGTGAGCGACATTGTTGCGTACGCAAACAGCGGCGTGCGAAACGAGACAAAATTGCTTGGCCTGCGAACAAAATCAGCAGTCCTCCAGGCCCAAATCCACGAATCACAGCTTATCGACAAGCTCGGACGCGTCAACGAGGAACTCTTCTGGGCCTCCATGTGTACGCACTACGCTTCAATAATGCTTCACCTCCCTGCTTCATCGCTATCCCGTCGCTCGCACATGTTTGTCCTGTCCTGCGCCAATCCCGATTCGTTCCAAATAGAAGAAGCTGACATTGACGACAACGGCCCCGCGACCATCATCGACGCCAGAAAATGCATAAACTCGGCCAACGCCATCGTCGAACTCGCGTGCCAGGTCGGCATCAACAACGTCATACACCGAACTCCGCTCTATCTCTGCGGAGTCGCCGTGGCAACACTCATACACATAAAGGCATACGTTTGGATCTCCACGGACTCGGCCATCAGCGCGGAGGCCGAACACGAGCTCGAGTGCATAAAAACCATGATCCAGGTCGAGTGTAAGGTTCTGAATCTGCTGCAGGACAAATGGATAATAGCACGGAGATTCAATTCAAAGTTCTGTGAAGTGCTCAAGAGACTGCCGGAGGTCTACCGCAGTCTAGAGGCCAACGGGAAACCGGAATATGTGCCGAACTTTGATATCCAGGAGATTGGCCTAGACTTTCTGCATGAACTGTTGGAGATGTGACTCGAGGCTCCTCTCAATGATCCATGTTCAAGCATTGACCTACCGCCTTTCTTTCCGGGCTTATCGGTGGAGTTCTCCCATGAATGATAGAGCTCTTAGACGACTAGAGGATCCCTGGGCATGAGTTCACGGGTGTAATCACCAATGGTTCGGAGTCCTTGGTCGATTAACGCTGGCGTTGCCGACTCCGATCGTAGTCAAGCCATTCGTGATCTCTCCGGCGCTAATGAATAGAATGTATTATATGTAGATACAGCAATAATGAACACAATACGCAGTGTGGGGCCGGAAGAACCCGGACCAGTCACGGGTCAGCGTATAGCACAGGGGCTGTGCACGGAGTCTAGTCATCGGGTATTTACGGTGGTGCTCTGCTGCCCACTATTTCAACTGGGAAGCGCGTTATCAGGGGTCCCACCTGAGAATTTGTATCGAGAAACGACTGCAGAAATTTGGCGATCGTTCGTGACGAGGGCCCATTACAGCGTTCGGAAGAGTATCGAAGCTTCTGTGTGTAGTCTCTGCGGACACTGAGAGAGAAGCCTACTCACAATGAACAGCTAGCGAGTGCGGTTGAAATCCGATGAGTGCTGGGGATGTGAATTATATCGGGCCGACTACCGCTTCATCGACCGGACCGGCTTACTTCGAGTTGAATAACGGTTGCAAGCCGAAGTTGCCGAGCAGTTGGTACCAAGGGGTACAATTCTTGCCGAGGCTCATCGGAGCATGCGACGGTTCAGAATTCTTCACATTATATCTTTCATGATGACGTTGTAAGCATAGTGAACCCAGAGCTGTCTCTTCACTTCAAAAACTCTCAGAATCACAGCATAGTGCATTCAACGAGAAAGGTCGTACTTCTCTAGATTAGACCTCTGCGGCCGTTCGTTTGATCTCGCCAGCTCACTTGGCATATAACGCATATCCACAGCCACTTGACTCTAGAATCAGTCACTACATGTATAACTGGTTGTGTCACTCAAGCACCCCACATTTTCTTCACATCTCGTTCTCGGTCACCCACCACAACCCGCCAAGTCCTCGCAGAGAAGGACCTGCCGAAGTTTCCAAAACTGGAGATCGGACCGTTCGCGGCGAGCCAGTACGTCACTCCCACGTTAAGGTTAAGAGTTTAAAGAACTGAAAGCCGAACAAACGCCGGAAAGATTCGCTTGGACGGCTGTTGTCATGGTGATAGTTAGCGATCAGTCGTATCAGTGCTAGCGGATAGCAAAGTCAGACAACTCAGGACAACAGCAGAGACAAGGCTGGGCAACTCTATTTAAACGCCAAGACTGGAGAAGTTACCTACTACGATATTAGTCAGCGCGAGGCTGAAATGTTATCGGGCCGAGAAGACGAGATCAAATACGCGGTTACTCAGTTCAAGGTATATATAGAGTTCCAGGGGACATATCGTTGAACATGGAGTGCACGGAGAGTTATACGAATCATACGGAGAAGGTTGAAGAGGGCGGCCAGGCCCCTGCCAAGGTGATAATAGAAGAAGCGGTCACCAGTGAACTTAGCGCTGAGGAATCTCGAGAAAAGTGGAACGAGCCTCGAAAGAATGTCTTCAAAATCGTGGCGACGTTCTATGGCTTCATGGTGTTGGGTATGAGCGATGCCTCGCTAGGAGTTTTGTTGCCGAGAGTGAGTATTCCTACGATTCCACGAGTGACGCCTATTTGATGGTGACTTGAAGTGATCCAGATCGACCGTAAACTAACAAGATTGAAGTACACTACAACCTCAGCTACCTGGTTGTGTCCATTGCATTTCTGGCGCCTTCTGTCGGCTACCTGGTCGCGGCTTTCTTTAATGACAAGATGCATAGAGTTTTAGGCCGATGGGGTGTCGGTGTCATGGGAACGTGCTGTCAAATGGCGTGCTATATCATTTCCGTCACCGCCCCTCCGTTCCCGCTGTTTGTCGTCGGCTACGGTATTTGCGGTTTTGGAAACGGACTAATCGACGCCGCCTGGGTGTCATGGTGCGGAAACCTCCAGAGGGCGAACGAAGTTTCCGGCGTTTTGCAGTCGCTTTACGGTCTGGGTGGTCTTTTGAGTCCCACCATCTTTGGTGTGATTCTCTCAGCGGGAAAGCAATGGAACAAGTGCTACTTTCTTCTGATTGGGGCCAGTGCTGTCTCAATCGCTCTAAGCACCGCAGGCTTCTACGGCGACGGCCCTAGAACCTATAAGGACTTTGTGGCCAAGACCAACACTGATGGAAAGAATAGTCTCGTGGGGGTAGTGAAAAGCAAAGTGGTCTGGTTGACAGCGGTAACTTTATTCCTATATGTCGGTGGAGAAGTTACGCTGGGAGGTTGGATCACGACCTTTATGAATGTAGTTCGACACGGAAACCTGGACAAGATGAGTTATGTCACTACAGGATTCTGGGCCGGAATCGCTGTGGGCCGACTTGTGCTCGGATTTGTCACGGGACACTACAAGCGAGAAGAGCTCTTCACAGCGGTTTACATGGGATTCTCTCTTCTGTTTTTGCTGCTCTTTTGGCTCATTCCAAGCCTGGTGGCTTCGGCTATTTGTGTTGGATTCCTGGGTTTCTTCATTGGACCAATCTTCCCCACAGTGACAGTTGTCGCCATCAAGAAACTGCCCGCGTGGTTGCATATTAGCGGTATTGGCTTTGCCGCGTCAATGAGTGGCGTGGGTGCTGCCGTCCTACCGTTTGCTACTGGCGCGATGAGCGACCGCTTTGGCCCCAAGAGTCTGGCGCCTTTTGTCTTTGCATTGTATGTGCTCATGCTGGCAGTGTGGTTGGTTGTTCTGAAATTCTTTTAAGCAATCACCTGGTAAAATCCGCTCACCATTGGGTGATGAATCATGGCTAATCTATATCTATTTATCTTAGTAACTTAATGCATCATGAATATCTTCTGAATATCGGCACACATATTAGTATACTCTGTTGTACACGTCTCTCGAATAGAGATCCTTTGAGCAGCCGCTTCTCTAGCCTCCAAACTCATACTATTTCTCTGTTCCAAACGTAGTCGTAGATGGGTAGTAGTCGAAGATGACATCCGCAGTGAACACAGCAAATACACGCCCAGCCCGTGTTCGTCGTGGTGTTCGTCGTGCAAGTACACCACTGTCGCCACGATTCCCACAAGAGCTGACTCGTGAAAGCCTTGCCGTGTAACTCGGATTCCCGGTGTCAGTACGATACTTCCATCTTTTACCTGGTTTTGTGTGGCTCAGCAGTAAAGTTGTCCTTTGGCTCCTCATATTCGAACTTGAGAGGCGCAAGACTGCTTAAGAAGCTCTATGAGCTTTTCTGTCGGTGTAGTCCGAGTTGACTTTATTCGCTTGTAGGGCACAGTTGGCCAGGCTGGAGTCTCATCCAGCGCCTTAGCGAGTGTGGCGTCAATGCGTGTAATGAGGGCTGATAGTCTGCCCTCAGCACTGATCGATGTAACACCCGATATGAGCGGTAAAGAGCTCGGTCGAATTGAGTACTTGCTCGCCAGTCGTCCTGCTCAAGTACCAGTGCACATTCTCTTAAGATCTTTGAGGTCAGCCGAGTTCATCAAATACGTACCCGGACCATCATTTCTCTGTCAAATTCGTCTACCAACTGATTGCGAACCTCCTGTTCCCACCATTTGCGAGTATCGGTCCCTGTAGTGAATACACCGGTTGAGTTGCTCCAAATGGCATTGCTGAGCCCACGATTTCCATTCCTTCAAAGACCTCGCGTGATCGAGTACTCAGAGGTTACTGCTGCGGAGTGCTCATAAAGCGCACACTGATTCGAACGCTGAATAAGCCGCTTTCCCACCTGAGCTCCCAATCTCCAAGCATTCACACGTTCCATGATTCAAGTCTCCAAATACAACAGAAGGAATGTCCACCAGTGATCGAGTAGCGGAGTCCCAGAATGAAATGTTTTGATGACTTGACGCCGCACAGTCGTAAAATTAAAATGTGCGCGCAACCAGCTAGGAAAGTAAGTTGTTAGTGAATCACCAAGTAATGTATCGCTTAGCAAGCTTACCGGTATGTGACCTTTGCACCGGTATGTGACGGCACGCTGTTATGACTCAAAACTTCTCGGACTGTCTAAGGTACACATGTATGTCTCTCAACCAGCACCTACACACCAATTTACCCCGCCATGCAGCTACTGAAAGGCCGTTCAGTAGGACCGGTGCTAGCAGTCTACCACGTCTGCCACGCGATCTCAGCAAACTTATTTCACATCGGCATTTATACCAGTACTATGAAAATCACAGACGACAGGTAACATTCTGTACGCGCTACGTATCAAAGTTTCATAAAAAGACTTAGCTTGAACCAAATCCAATGGTCTACGCTATACGTTCATTTTCATCTCCAGACTATTAATAACTCCTCATTGATTAGTCAGTCTGCTGGACCCTGGACGATCGTCCCACACCTTCCCAATTTGTAAATTTCACCATCTGATCACCGTTGCTGATCTAATCTTAGATCTGATTTTAACTCTCGCAAGTGCTATTTTAAGATTCTAATTCAACGGCCCTAATTTAATAACACTAGTCACGTGTGCGCGTACGCTGTCAACATGTCAGCACTGAATGCGCAAAGGAAAAACATTCAATGCACCACCTGTGGTGGTCAAATTTTTCCATTTCCATGACAACAGCTAGAGCTCTCAGTTCTGAGTCACGTGCACTACGTCATTCCCAACAAGGAAATGTCTCGCTCGGTTACCGGTTTCTTCCATGTCTTAGCTGCATGTTGCAGCATGTCGAGGGTTCACGCCGTGCATGTGCGCCAAAAATAGCCCCACATAACTCATCTGCCATTTGCGGCGCCAGCGCGCCGTCTATAAAAGGTTTCTGTCTCGCACTTTTTCATCAGCGTTCGTTTTCTGTATACTAGAATACAACAGACCCTCGTTGCATACACAGACACCGCATACAACACATCTACTGTCACACACCGCATACAACACCACCGCATACATACTATAAACAATGCTGTTTGTCACACTCGCTACCCTCGTTGCCGCTGCCAACGCCGGCGCTATCCAGGGCTTCAATTACGGCTCCACCAACTCGGACGGAACGGCCTACAGCCAGCAGGACTACGAGAACCTTTTCCAGGCCGCCAAGAACCTGCCCAACGCCTCCGGATTCACCTCCGCCCGACTGTACACAACCATCCAGGGCGGTACTACCAACTCGTATATTGAGGCCATTCCCGCCGCCATCAACCAGGGTACCACCCTGCTGCTCGGCCTGTGGGCTTCCTCCGGCCCCGAGACTATCAACAACGAAATTGCCGCTCTCACCTCCGCCATCCAAAAGTACGGTTCCAAGTTCACCGACCTCGTTGTCGGTATCTCCGTCGGCTCCGAGGACCTGTACCGAGACTCTGACATTGGTCAGCAAAACAAGGCCGGCATCGGTGCTTCACCAGACAGCATTGTCAGCTACGTTAAGCAACTGAGGTCAGCTCTTGCCAACACTGCTCTCAGCACTACTCCAGTCGGTCACGTCGACACCTGGACAGCCTGGGTCAACGGAACTTCCTCGGAGGTCGTTGACAACCTGGACTGGCTAGGAACTGACGCTTACCCATACTTTCAGAACACTATGGACAATGACATCTCTGACGGTCCCTCACTGTTCAAGCAGGCTCTCGACAACACCAACGGCGCGGCCAAGGGTAAGCCAGTCTGGGTCACCGAGACCGGCTGGCCTGTTTCTGGCCCAGACTCCAACCAGGCTCAGGCCAACACTCAGAACGCGCAGACCTACTGGGATCAGGTTGGCTGCAACGAGCTCTTTGGCCAGGTCAACACCTGGTGGTACACCTTGCAGGACGCCACGCCTAACAACACGCCCTCGCCCTCTTTTGGCATTCTCGGCGCTGACTTGAACAGCGCGCCACTCTTTGACCTGTCATGCAAGGCGTCAGTTTCCTCTGCGTCTGCATCCAGTGCCTCTTCCTCTGCGGCTTCTTCGGCCGGCTCTTCCCAGTCCGCCACGGCTATTGCCCACCCATCGTCTGCTTTCCCACATCCATCTGGAACCAGTGTTTCCGTTATCGCTGACCCGTCGTCTGCCTTCCCACACCCATCTGGCACCAGTGTCTCTGTGATTGCCGACCCATCTTCAGCCTTCCCACACCAGACTTCGGCTACCGTCTCCAGTCACAGTGGAAACCTCACTGCGGCCCCACACTCTGCCACGCAGGCGCCGTCCGGTGGCGTCTCAGTGAAGCCTTCTGGTGACGCTGTCTCTCTTGGCACCTCTGTTTCGGCGCTCCTGGTTGCTGCCGCTGCTATGTTTTTCTAAACTTGAGGCAAGCCGAGAGTTGTACACTCCACATTGAGTAGACAAGACCTCTAGATGACTGCGCACGTTATAGATTGCATGATAATTTATTGATACCGGATACATTTGCATAACCCGTAACGTAACTTCGCTCTCGAAACTCTATCTCCTCAGTTCTGAGATATACTTTGCATCGATACACTTGACATCGTCCCTGGTCGTCCTCCAAGTCCTGACCCGGCTCATATCGTCCTGGTCGTGATTGAGCGAGACAGGTCCCCAGGTTGGCGTATAGCAAATCTCGTTCCAGGCGCACTGTCTGTCGCACTGGTAAAAGTTTGGCCAGTCAAACAGATCCAGCAACTTGATCAAGCTCTGGTGCTTCTTCTTGACCTGAGCAGCCAAGCTGTGCTGTGGTCTCAAATCGTGAACATACACATCGTTCAGAATATCTCGCGAGAATTCGTACAGATGGTTGATTTCACGGAACGTTGTCTGGGCAACCTTGACGATAGCAGAGGCGATGAGGACATCGGAATTCTGAAGTCGGTGAGTTGGGTAAGCGTACTCGTAGACAAACGCCCTCTCGGCGTCGCTGAAACGCTCGTGCTCGGCCAGGGCAAAACTCTCAAACCTTCGGACGGTGTGGAGAGTGAAGAGCGAAATGTTTCGCGCAAGGTCTTCCATCTTCTGATCAAACTCACCCTCCTGTTCGAACCGGTTGAAGGTCTCGTTCAGGCTCATAAAGACTGGGGCAAACTTGTCGGCGAACCGGTCTGTTAGTTTCTGCCAGTTGGTTCCGGCCGACGCGTCAATTCCGCCCCGCAAAAAGTTCTCAAGGTCGTGGAAAACGTCTTGCTGAACAGACTGCGGCGCGTCAAAGAATCGCCGCTTGAACGGGTCGGGGTCCACGAAAGTCCTGTTGATGGGGGTGGCGAAACCCCGGAAGTCAATGCTGATTCTGGGGTCTGGTCTGTCCAGCAATTTGGCCGACTGAAAGTGCTCAAACATATTCTCCGCTGACAACATATTAATCATGGACTTTCGCTGTGCGTGGGACTCGTCGTCTCCCTGTTCATCGAAGCCCAGCATACCGTAGTAGTCGGCGATGGTGACATTGTTCACCATCTCAATCTTGGGGCCATCCATTTCACAGATAATTACCTCAATGCCCACCTCCAGTCGCACGATACCATCGATACCATATGGCTTTCCCCACTCACAGCCCTTCTGCGCCAACAGCACCTCAATGCTGTAGATACTCTCGTCCTTGTCGGGGTAGCTAGCCATGAAGAATTGCGTGTCGTATTCGCCGGAGTGGAACTTGGAGGCGCTAGCGCCGTCAACATAGACCAGCTTCAGGTCTTCCTTGGCCCGGAACGTGTACAGCGACCGGTGCAGTTGAGCGCCGTCCCATCGCTTGCCGCCCCTGTCGCCGAATTGATAGGAAAACTCGCTGTCCATGGCAATCCAGTCGGGATTGGGGGGATACGTACCCCACACATTGGAGTGGTAGAGTAGCGTACCGGCGGGGATCTCGGCGGGGAAGATGGACACGCCAATTGGGTGTAAGTCGCTGTGTTTCTGCCTTAAAGCGTTGTTCACGGCATTGAACACACTGCTGGCGTTCTGGAGACTGATGAAAGGCATATCTCTGATGTATTCAAACCGATCAAAGCCGTTACCCGAACAGTCAACATCAAACTCATTGACATTCATAGAGAAGAGGAAGGCACGGTAGAGCAAGCCACACGTGATCAACAGGGCCGCCAGGGCCCATTTGTTCACCACCATCGTAGTCAGGGTCGTGTGTTGGTGAGAAGTGGGTGGTGCCGTTCATCAGATAAGTCCTCTTTGGGAATCGGAGTGCGATCGGCCCGCCATCCGATCAGAGTTATACGTGCGTTACCTAATCAAGTAACCGACCCTAACCCCGGTCCGTGGTATGCCAGACCTCTTGAAGTTATTTACTTTGCAGTCAACTGGTAATCTCACCGATACGCATACCTGGGAGCCTACAGGTCTTATTGCCCTTAAAGCACTCGGCAATGGCACGGGAGCTTACAGGTGAGGTGGGGCATGTCGAACTTCATCGCCCATCAGACGCCGCGAGCAGTGCGGCGAGCCCTCCATTTTAACACCAGGGGAGAGAACACGCTTTTTATGACTTGGCCCTTTATATTATATTCCACTAACTACATACCTAAATACATCAATTCGGATACTCTTACGAGATACCCTAGAGAACCATGCATGCTGTCCCATCAGCAGCACCTGGTCTTGTCATCAGTAAGCGTTGCTGCTGCCTTCATCGAGCGAAGCGCTCAAGGTTCTCAAAGTCTGGCCGACGCCCAGCTTAGTTCTTATGAGGGTTTCTCTGTCCTCGACCTTTGAGCAATCCAACACTCTCGGGAACCGACGAATACGCGCGATGGGCTGGTCAATCCTTCCAGTTCTCATAAACTCTTCCAAGTTCTTTCGGTCGACGTCAAACCTGAAACAGGTTACAGAGAGTCCGACCACTCTGTCACCGTACAGATGTGTCATCCCCTCGTTGTCGAAGAAGGCCTGCTTGCCAAAGCCTGTAATGATCGCGAAGGCTTCGAGACGCATTTGCACCGTGAAGTCATTGTCGTGGACACCGGGTGGGTCAGTTTGAGCCCTCTTACAGTCGCCGAACGAGATCACTCGATCTTGGTAAATGGTGTTGGTGTCAGGCCTGAAACCTCTGGGGGGATTAGCAAGATATCTGCCTTCTGGCAGACCATTGTCGCCCTCGTGATTCAGAAACTGAACCTCAAAAGTTCTCTTTTCTTCGTGCATGGTCTCCGGAAGCAGCAGTCTGTTCAGCAGCGAGAAGAAAGTCTTCACGTGCCATTCATTGAGCCTGACAACTTTATCGTTGAGTCTGTGGCTTGCCAACATCAGTTTCAATAAGTGAGTTTCTGTTTCAGTTTTGCACACTCTCTTGAGTAGCTCTGGCTTACAGGCAAGCAGGTCCAGGTTATTGGCTTCTGGCATAAGAGGAGTGCTTTCAGGCATAGTTATGCTCTTGAGAGTGACGAAATCCTCCGTCTGGAATTCCTTGACGAACTCGTCTTCGTGCGCATCCTCGTCAAACGGCATCAAGTCATCCAGTAACTGTGTAGAAGCCATTAGCATGGAGTTCTGAGTGAGCGGGCCCTTGTTATCAACAGCGAGCAGCTCCGTCTCGTAGAGCCCAACCACAGTTGGAGCCCATTCGTTTTGTGCAGAGGACAGTAGACTGGTCCTCCGACATGACTCGACCAGATCAGGAAAGGGCTGTGGGGAGTCCACGGTACCGAGGTTCACGTATTGAAACTCGTGTGGACTCAATGGGAAGCGGGACATCAGAGCAAGAAGCTCGCCGGCGTGCTGCATGATATGCTGATAGTAGGTGTCCCGCTTCTCCGTGGGCTGCGATGGCTGAGCATTGGTGTTCTCAGAGATGGTTTTTTTGACTCGACCACCCTCAATGATCTGTTTGTCGGACGTGATATATTGAGCGCTCTAAGAAGTAGCGAACCGCCTCTAGGGCTGAAGAGAGAGGATCCTCTCAGAAAGTTTCTCATTCAAAAAGATAATGTTGGAGAGAGTAAAAACGATACAGCAATCACTGTTTTATAGGCCGGGTCATTGCCACCTCATTTGATCGCCTCGATTGTTTGTCGACATATCACTTGAAAAGAATGCATGCGTGTTTAAAATTAGGATGGTGATTGCTGCTTAGATGGACTGGGTAGCCTGCCAAGAAACGCGCCACTTCATTTAAAAAGATTGTTCTTTGACATCTTATCCAAATTTCAAAGTGCTAGCGTGAAGTAGTCCTCAGTCTAGCCTGCAGCATATGAAGCTAAGCAATGGGCGACAGGGAATGGTTACTTGTTGTATATCCCTTGCTCATACCCACTCAGCGTCCATTCCCTGTAACCGATCGAGGAGCTGGCTTATCTGACAGGTCAGTGCCTGGATCGAAACAGCTAGTGTGAGCGCTTAGTGAGTCGGCAATGCCACATGAAGGGCATCAAACGCATGATGTACTGGGAGTCTCAGTTTGTAGCATTGAAAGGCTAATGTTGATCGATGGCCTGAGATTGAGGAACGGACGCGTTATTTTCATACCCTAACCCGATTCCGGAAATTAAATTTTTGCTTCAAAAAGAAATGGGTAATCAAAGAACATGGATGAACCGTCCGATTCCAGTTGGTTAGGGGTACATCAACCTGCGCTAGAAGAAATCAACTAGAAGAAGGAATGCTGCTTAACGTATCTTCCTGACTGCACCTTGCCGCCTTCACTGCCGCCCTCAATGTCACGAGAAAACGTATAACGTGAAGCCCAGGCTTAGAATTCTCTTCACTTGGATGACCAGGTTTACTTCAAGTCATAACAGTCGAGTTCAGCCGTACTTGAATACCTTTCCTTCTTTCGGCACGCGGTACCACAAGTTCAGTCTCCGGAATCGCGAAACAGCGTCCGACATTGTTCTCAGAATAAGAACCTTGCGGTCCTATATGGTATATGCGAAAATAGACGCGAATTGAAAAATCCAGGTTTGTTGCATGCGTGGTACGCACTACCCGCTTCATATGCGCGGTTCAGTCAATGTTTTGTAATATCTTCAATGTGCGCGCGCAGCGTATGATTTAGGCGCGCACCTATCGCTCACTGTTCCCCGCTTGTTGCGGCTACTCAGCGCTTATCTCATCGCGCTTATTACACTGGCGGGTACCATTCAGCGGCTATCTGTGAGTCACCTAGACCTGACTAGCTATAAATATTGCCACAAACCATATTACCCTCAATGACTCTAACTGAATCCATTGACAGGGCCGTTTCAGGCGAGAAAGCGCCGCACCCGGAGCGAATCGTCCTCGAAGGCAAATATGTCACGCTCAAGCCAATGACCGTCGAACACGCTCCAGACTTGTATGAGGTGGTGGGCGTCCACGCCAAATTGTGGAACTATATGAACGACGGCCCGTTTGAGAGCCTGGAAGAGTTTACGAAGAACGTTGAGGGTTTCTCAAACGGAAACGATCCTGTATTCTACACGGTGTTTGAAAATGCTACCGGAAAGATCGTGGGGCGGGTATCGTTTCTGAGAATTGACGTGACACACCGTGTGGTAGAGATTGGCCATCTCATGTTTTCGCCAACGGTCCAGCGAACGCAAGTGTCCACAGAGGCATGCTTTCTATTGATTGACTATGCCTTCAGGAACGGATACAGGCGAGTCGAGTGGAAGTGCAATAATCTCAACAAGGCTTCAAGAAATGCTTCACTGAGACTGGGGTTCCAGTTTGAGGGCCTTTTCAGACAGCACTTCATTGTCAAGGGAAAAAACAGAGACACGGCCTGGTTTTCTATACTGGACACGGAATGGCCTAGTGTCAAGAGAGCACTAAACTCTTGGTTGGAAGAGACCAACTTCGACAATGGCGTGCAGGTAAAGCGCCTCCAAGATTTTCAGACTACCACCTAGTGTGCTCGTCGTTGAAAATCAGGTGCGGCTTCCTCTCGGCCAGGTCAAGGATGGTTTTTGCAAACTCGGAGTTGGCCCACGCAAACCACGGTCGTGTAAAGGTATAGTAAACTTCTGGCAGATCGACACGCACGGTCTCGTGCATCAGACCCAGCCCGTTAGTCGACTTCTTGACGATTTCCAGTTCCCTCAGAATCTCAGTATCATTGTCTGTAGTTCTAATCTGGAGGAGGTGACTCATTGGCCAGGCGTTCAGGACCCCCACGTGAGGACCACCAATCCCGTCAAAGAAAGGTCCGGTCAAAAAGTACGGGTTGCCTCGCTTCGACAGAATCATTCTTCGCGTGTTTTGGTACACTTCGTTCGATATCTTCAGAAACCCGATATCCGGCAGGGACAGCAGCGAGGGGACGTTTGCGTCATCAAGAATAGACCGTCCCTCGTAGCCGTCGACCTCGTAGGCAAACACCTTCCCAAACTCTCTGTGCTCAAACGTACCGTGCTCCCACACAGCTTCCTCTACTCGCTTTCCCAGCTTGTCAAGCTTATTCGCAAGGTCGTCGTCCAGGCCGGAAACCAGCTTGGCTGCCCGCTGTAGCTCTACCGAGGCCAGTGCGTTCGCGGGGATCAGAAACTGAAAGATAGTCGCGTCGTCTGAGGGCCGGAAAGCAGACCGGATGAGCCCGGTGTCGCCGTTAACCGGGTGCCCGGCCCCGCCTAGAACAAGCGTCTCAGAGCCGCTGTTGGTATCGCGCGAGAAGGTGTACAGTGGCCTCAGGGCATTGCCGTGCTTGTCAAAAGAGGGCAGCGATTGGTCCAACAGCACGTCATATAGCAGTCTCGCAGCATTCAGCCACGCGTCGTCGACAAAGGACTTGTCGTTCGATTCGGCAAAGTAATCGTTGCTCAAGCCGAAGAAAGAAGCTATGCTGTCCAGCTCGTACTTACACTCAAAAACCTGAGAAGGATCAATAGGGGGATACACTCTGTCGTCGTGAGCGTGTTCTGGTGGAACCTTACTTCCCAGAGGAGGTTGGAAGGCGTTGCAGTACGGGGAGGCAGTCATGTACTCGACGTGGACATTAATTGCACCGCGAATAAGATCGTTGAGCTTAGAATCTTGCGTGACAAACCTCTGATACACACTTAACTGCCTGTGTGAGTCCCGAATCCACTCCGCGTTGATATCGCCAGTAACAACAAACGTCCGCGCGTGGTCACCACTCTTATGCCATCGAATGGTCGTGTCCAGTGTGTTGGGGAAACAGTTCTCAAAGAGCCGGGCCATATCTGGCTCCAGTCGCTGCTTGAAATCCTCAATAACGGACTCCACCACGGACGAGTTGAACGTTCGGCATCTCTCAGAAGGCCGCTGGAACGGAAGCCTTAACGGCCCCTCGCTGAACGGCTTGTGTTTGGTCTGCGAGTAGTCCGTATAGGACGGACACTGCTCCCGCTCCTGTATCGGGGTCGTGGGCCGCTTTGGCTGTGGCTTGTGGTCTGGCCTGGTGTGAGGCGTCTCCATCTGGTACCAGGCCCTGTATAAATAAATTGCAAGAACGGCAAGTACTGCCAGCACTACACGCCGTGCCACCGTCTCTCTCATCTCTAGTGCAACAGTTAAAGTGGAGTAAAAGCCGCATGGTGGGGTTGCATTGGATTGCGGTTACCCACCGCGCGTAACGAGAGGACTCTGGCAGAGATGAAGCTACAATCGCGTTCTTCTCTACTTTTTCTATCTCCTCCTCCTTCCGTTCAAGGCGACTCATTATATCAACGGTCTTGTGAGCACTGTCTATATTTTCCTGTGACGAAATGGCAGTGAAGGACATCAGACTGATGATGTATCGCTTTCACCCAGCAGTAGCCATGTGCAGGCAATTGACCTCAGGTAGTCCTGAGATCTGTTGGAAGGTTGATGTCTCTAATAAGCACAGAATTGAGACGCTGATCCAGGACCCGTCATGCAAAGAAGTCAATGTAATTGCTGCGGGAAACTTGGAAAATCCTGTCCAGACTCGGTCTTTGCCAGAAACGGGTTCCTGCTATCCCATGGCTCGCTTCACGGGCCTTTTCAGTGCCGACCTGTGTCAAATGTAAGCACCATGTACGCCTTGGGCTCTCCAGTTGTTCGCTCCGTGTTTACACCGCTCTTTCTATCGATATCCTAGCCAAAATCAACCAGCAAATGTACATCCGCCGATGGAAACGCTTAGTCATCGATGCTAATATATGCGTCGTCGTGTAGCATCTCACAAAGCTCTTCTGCAGTGTGGTCGGCCGAATTTCTCACTATGTAGGTGAACAATAGCCAAACATCCTCGATGTCGTCTGCGATTACGTCAGAAACAAAATCTTGTCGTGGCGTCGGGCTGATGGCTTTGATTGTGAGAATGGCGTCCCCGTAACACGTTTGGCCCTTCCAGAGTTCAGACGCAGCCTTGGTGTTTGTGACTGGAAACCAAAACGTTCTAGATATTTGCAGGAATATGCGATTGCCTGGCGTGGGCAAGTTGAATGTGCAGCGGCCGTCTTTAATTCTAGGTCTCAATAGCTCTATTCTTGAGCCGAGTTTCTTCTTGAGCCAGCTCCAAGAAGATTCTCTCAATGATAGTTGCACCCTATCCACTCCCGTAATGGTCAGAGTCGCGCTAGCAAACCGGAATTTGCATGTGCGAAAGTAATCCGGACGGTCGCAAAACGCGCATAGACGTTGCTTCTGCTTCTTTGCAACCTCAAATGCCGACTCCACGTCCCAGAATAACGGAGCATCACCAATATCCTCTTCACGCGGCTCTTCTTCCCATTTTGAAGACGGCGATCCAACACAGCGAGTTCTCGCGCGGCTAGGGGTTTCCAATGAGGCACTCGGGCTGTCCTTCAATGTTGAGATATATGGACTCATTGTCTCTGAAGCTGGTCTTCCGGCGGAACACGAAGCCCATGTCCGCCTTCTCTTTAGCTGTTCATTGCTGTTGCGGGCTTTCGGTCTCTTCACCAGACTGTTCTTGGGGTTCAGCATTGAAAAACCAGCCTCAATTCGTTAGCCATATGACTAAAAATGCAGGAATAACAGTTGTATGGGCGGAGCAATCATCTCCCAACTAGGTGACAGTTGGTGGAAGGTTTTATGCAGCTAGGTGTCTTAGACATGTTCGAAACAGTAAGTCTGCATGCATGCAACCGGCGAGCTAACACTGAATTTATGTCAATGAGAACTTAAGATAGGGCGACAAAAAGAAATTTACCGTGCGCGCGATGAGCTAGTTTAACACTGCAGTGATGCATGCATGTGCATGAATATAGGACAAAATCACTTTCAACTTCTGTACAGCGCAGGAATCATAGTTACAGAATACAAGCTTTAGAAGAGACTAATGCACGTTGCTCGATATCTGAACACGTTCACCGAATGAGCAGTAACATAGTTCAAGACACGCTTTCTGAAACAAAACGAACGAATTAAATTAACAGCCTACACAACTCTTGTGTCACCCACTCGCTAACTGTAGAAGACCACGGCAGGGTCAGTTCGATCAGTGGAGAGGCTGTCAGTCCAGCCTATTTTGCCACAAGTTAAAGCTATCGATCGATCGCTTCATGCTAAAAAAAGTTTCAACAGACGACCTCATCTCAAATATCAAGCTACTCAATATACTGATGCCGCACAAAGACAATAACCACTAGAGACTGACTGGACTTCGATCTGGCACGGCAGCTGGGTTTGATATAGTACGATGATGGGCAGCTAAGGACCAGATCGGACTTACTATATCCCAATGCTTGAGAAATCCAGCAGGTGGTACCGCGTGCCGAAAGCAGGAAAGAAATTCAAGTTGCGGCTGAATTCGAGCTGGTGTTATGACTTGACGTAAACCTGGTTCATCCAAGTGAAGAGAATTCTAAGAATTTGGGCTCTGTCGTCTGCAATTGCGAGATCGTAACCGGGACCAATACCATTCCGTTGCCAATGGCTGATTTTCAGATCTTCGTTGGGAATGCGGCCCATTCTAGTGTCTTCGAGATATTCTGCAGATGCCGTGGCTTCATAAACGGAAAAATAGGAGTTGAAAGCGCGAACACCGCGGACGACAATAGGCTTGCTCACGTCTTTCTGGAGCTTGCCAGATGATGACACGCCACGAACAGGCTGCACAGCATTTCGTCATGCTTCCAGAGTGTTGCCATATTTGCCACACAGAGAAATTTGCAATGAAAAAATATCGGAAAAGATCCTGAGTCGAAGCCCGCAGTAGTCCACGTCGGATGAAGGTATGGCCTGTCCCCAGCCGTGGCCGATAGACAATAGAGCATCGGCCAAGGGTCGTCAAATTGGCGAAATCCAACCACATCACGAATAAGACGGTAACGCATTTCAGAACTTATCTTTTCAAGCTCTTCTATCTCACTTTTTGTAAGCGAAAGACTATTAGCTTGCTGAAGTAGAGCAAGAATGTCAGAAAACTTGCCAAAACGCTCAAAGTCACTTGGTTCCTCCAGCTTTTTGGAGCCCACTGCAAAGTTCTTGTCTAACTCTTCCGCCAAAAGTTCTTCCATGCAGTCGAGTTTCAAATCAGTCAACTTCAACATGCAGTTCATGTTTCCAGGTCTCAGCGAAAATCTTAAACGGTGCGAGTCTTCAGGCTCCAACAAGTGGGAGATTGGGACGTCTTCCTCGTCATCGCAGGAACAGGAGTAAGACCGCGTTCCGGACACTGAAAATAGGTTCATCGAAGAGGTGTGAAACCGAGCTGGCCAACGTACGTGCTTGTTGTAGAGAAGCTTCCCAACCCCAACGTAACGTCCAGGGAACCACCTCGCCATCGTTCGTTATCGTTGTTTCCAGTGAATTATGTAAGATGACACCTGGGCCTCACCTTATACATTGTGTTGTGACATTGAGGGCGGCAGTGAGGCGGCGAAGTGTAGTAAGATAACCTAAGCGCGCCCTGGAAATTAACAGGGCTTTTGCGCGTTCATGGGCCGTATATTATCGGCATCGAAGAATGAGCGAGAAGGTTCATTCTACTAGTTCATTTCTATTAACGGTGTTTAGAGTATCCCGTAGCAAGCCACTCGAAATCGGACAAGGATTCCCATTTTACGTTTCGTTCATGCTCTAGCTTTGGTTACCCATTTCTTTTGGAGCAATATTATTAATTTCCGACATCGGCTTAGGGTCTGCAAATTGCGCGTCTGTTCAACACCGGCTAACAGTGACCTGCTGCAGTGCTGTGTTCCAAGATTGCCACGCCAGTGCCTCTTCTGAGATTGTCAATCTTCGCTACTGCCTCGGACTCGGGAAGGCGCTGCAAGTCAACCGCGTCTTGGATGGCCTGCACAGTATACAAACGGCGATTAAGTCTCACGGAGGGCATAATAACGGCTTTCTGAGAATATGAGGCGTGCACCTGCATGTTGGGCCGGAATGCCTCCATTCAGACAGTACTTCCACTCCTGCCACATTGACGTGAGACTAGGCTCGGAGGTAAACCTGAAGCATCTGCGTGAGATAGCTCGTACCGGCGTTTCGCGCCTCGAACTGCTATTATGCATGTGCTTGTGCTTGCGGCTCTCGCCTAGCCTCCTGTAGCTGGCGTAGGCGGGGTTCTTTGATAGCTTGGTCGTAGCAGTTTCAGAGTGCCGTGACTTCGCCTCGCAGGTCGACTATCCGCTGGTTAAGCTGGCTCCAGGCAATAGCATCCTATCTAATAGCTAAAGCGCTCGTGATCTCATTGAGACGTTCGTAAATTTCAACATCTCGTCAGTAAATCGCACACTCAGAATAAGTCCAGGCAAGCAATTGTTGGTCAGACGAATGCCCACCTCAATCTTGCGAGGATCCTCGAAAATCTCGGTCTTGTAAAACGGGGCATGGCGTATCGTGAGGACTTGGTGACCAAGACCGCCATGTCCTGAAGGAAGCCTCTGCGTAAGAACTTCATTACCTCCACGAAATTCACCGAGGCCAGGTCTGCGTAGAACTTATTGTTATCATGCTTCAACAATTTCAATGTTTCGGGCAGCCCTCCTCCATTCTCAGCACGTTAAGAGAGTCCTCAGAGACATTCTCCTTGCGAAGCGCAGCCCAGTATTCGGCGCTCTCGACTCCCACACGTCACAAGGAAAGATTTTCTTCAGCGGCTTCTCTGGCGGCTCAATGTGCGATCTTAACGGTACCTTGTTGATGTAGTCCCTATCAGCGACGTCAGTGCTCCAAGCGACCATTCGCTTGATACAGTTAGGGACGCAGATGTCCTCCATTTCTTTGACAGACACGGTTCTATTGTGGAGAACTTTCCTATGGTACCATGATGTCAGTATGCGAAACACAGCGCAAACTTCGACTTGCTTGCATCGAGCGAAGCCATGCGGTTCCGGCCGATCAGGTTTGTTGGCTTTACTTTCTCGCAGCATTAATTGGACTGCATCAAGCTTGGTTAGGGGACCGTCCTTATAGGCGTGTCGTGTGGAACCGGGTATAGGAGAGCTTCCTTGAACAAAGCGACTGGACCTGTCTGTCCTGGAGAAGTATAAGCAGCCTTTCATCCTCAGATCTTTAGCTATCATATTCTCAGAAAACCAGCGTTGTTCTGTCTCCGGTATGAACCCGTCTGAGGACCCTCAGCAGCTAGTAGGCTCTCTGTAATGCTCTCAGTATCAGCACTACGGAGATAGCACTGGGAGGTCACCAGTCTTGAGAAATCCTGTATCTGGACCCGTACACTTATAGATGGATCGACTGGGCTGCGAAATGAACCAGGTCACAAGCATATACAGACGTGCCGATTATAGCATTGAGTTTCGGCCTTCACGCGGCGGCCGTACCGGTATACTGCGCCATCCTTGTACGCCAGTGCAACGGAATCATAAGAGCTGGCGTCTTGTATTCTCTGGTACCAGAACCTCAGCTCCTAGAGATGATCTTGAAACAGCTGCCCGAGAAGACTGAAATCAAACACAGGCACTGCTAGCCTGGAATCTGAATAACTTCAACAATAGCCTCACGTATCATCAAGACAGCTGAGGCCCCTGGATCTATGAGCACCTTCCTAACTGATTTGACAAGTCCCTCCTTCAACTTGAAACCAGAGCCTATAGGCATAGTTCATGACCGTCTCTCGAGCAGACAAAACCTTTCACACTCGCTCCCACCGTTTAGACGCGACATCATAGTACTTAAATATCGCTTCTCAGGCAAACCCAAACCAATTAGGCCCAATGCTTCCGCGCTCCTTCGCTATGGTGTGACGTATAGAAGCTGGGACCGCGCAGCGTTTAGCTTGCGCGAACCTCTACACAGCCGACATGACGAACGAGGGAGCTTCACCGCAAGAGCAGCTGGTGGAAGCTGTGCGACGAAATAACACTGAGCTGCTCGAGGAGGTTCTAGCGGCTGCGCGTGGGCATGGGCCGGCCGTGGTAGCGAAGCTGATCAACTCCGCCAGAGATCCCATCGGAAACGCCGTTTTGCATATAGGGGCGTTGAATGGTTCTTGTGAGTATTGGCGCGAGCGGCTAGCTCTCGGATATTTGCCGTGATCGTTTACCTTGTATACAGGCTGGCGGAGGCTTTGGCGTTGATTTTGCAAGGATCAAGATCGAGCTCGGACCGACATCCGGATTTAGCGGGTACTTCACAATTCTGACAACTCACGATGGCCAGCTATGGTTCAGTGTGGATGCCCTGATCTAGATCGATCGTGCCTTGACCTTCCTCTAGGGTGCAAGACTAACAAGACGAAACCCTCGACATCCTCCTAGACCAAGAAGGGGTTGAAGTCGACCCCATAAACCGCATTGAAGGAGACTCGCCGCTCCACTCTGTTGTCCGATACGCATCGGATGAACCCGAATACGGCCGCTACATGGTCGAAATGCTCATAGACGCAGGCTGCGACCCGCGGATACGAAACAGGAACAAGCAGAGACCAATTGATCTCGCGCCGGAATCGAATCCAGACTTGATCCTCCTTCTCCGGGCAGCAGAATACGCATTGTTCGTTCCTCAGCAGCAGGCAGTGGAAGTTGAGGATGGGGAGGCCAGCGAGAGCGATTAGCGCTGTTTTCTCTCAAGATAGCAAGCAAACCTCCTGCACCCCTGGGCTGAGGAAGTTGACGGTCAAAGGAATATCACGATACACCTCTTCACCTTCTGCCGTACGGCAATCATTTCTGGCGCCTGTAGCCCTCAATGTTACGATTTGCAGTGATTCTGTTTACATTTGATCGTATGACGTAAATGAATTATAGCATAATGGTTATCTCACTAAGCACGCCTACCCCTCATCAAAGCACCCACGACCGCAGCGCCGACCGCCACCACACCTCCCAAAATAGCAATACCAACCAATCCCTCACGTGATAGCTTATCTTCAATAGATTGCCTCAGATGCAACGCTTGTCTGTTATCAGACTCGATGTCCAACAGGATGTCACAATACTTGCGCGCATTAGTGTAATCGCCAACCTTGTAACTTCCAACAGACAGGTAGTACAGACACTCTCTTCTTCGCGCCGGGGCATCTTTGAAAACCTGCGTCAGTAGTCGGACACCTTCCTGCTGTTCTGGGGTTTTGTTGGACTTTACTAAGCCCCAAGCGTAGTTGAACTTGGTCTGTGTGCTGACATATTGACCTTCCTGTCGGTATTCGTTTCGCAGGACTTCGAGTTCGGCGTTGGAAAGTGGACTATGTTAGGGAGCCCACGCGAGCGAATTGACACGGGCTTCATGAATTCGCCTTCCTCGTCATATCATCATTTATCACGTTTGTAACCTCGTACTCACGTCTCAGCCTCTTCCAGTACTATGTTAGTCTTCTCTCCCAAAATCATTGTCGCTACCTTCAGTCTGGGGGTATATATGCACTGCCTGCGCCACCTTGCCACCAATGCCCGGACGCGGGTGGACCAATAGAGATGTCGTCTGAGAGGCTTAGTGAGCTATTTAGCTGATTCTGTCATAAGGCTTTCGTGAGCTCTTTGTAAGCTCTTCGTAGGAAATCGGTAAGCGAATCCAGCAAGCAAACTGATGCTTCAAGCCAACCTAAATCGAATCAACCGGATGACGGCCAGCCGCTATGCCTCTCTTTCGCCAATTAAGGCTCTGATTCGGTTGTTCCGAATTCAGATCAGCCGTTCATTGAATATCGACCGTAAATAGGTCGCGGCAACCTCGGAACCGACAAAGCCGAGACAAGATCGCGAAGCGGCAATAGGCCATAGACTGATAACCAGGCACCTCACTATTCAGAAACACCTTACTGAACTGTCCACTCGATTTAAGCGCTGATCTGCATTTCAGAGTCCACTGAATCCAGCAGCTACATGCCGCTCACTCCTCAGTACATTTATAAATCGCCAATCCCGTCCCTTCCACATTCATTCACTTCACTCACGTGGAAATTGTTCTTTGGACATTGTGAAGTTGTGTGGAGGCAAAACAGTTGCGCATCGCATCGCCTTGCGGTGGGTCACGCCACGTGAGTCTCAGTCAGCCAAACATACGCACAGGCAAAATGAAGTCAGGCCACCTGATGGGCTAATAGTTGAGTCTTACTCTCTACGCTAGGCCGCGTGTGGCAATGCTGTCATAGGCACTGGTGTTGGGGTACTGATTCGCCTGATGTATGCTTATTGTTACACTGCCCTATTGATCAGCTATGGAAGAGCAACCGAGGTAAATTCGTCACGTGACTTGAGTTTCTGAAGAGAGTACAGAATTATCTCAGGAAGTGGACAAGTCTTTGCATCAAGAATACAAGTGTGTGAGCCGGAGAGGATAGCTTGCTCACGGCCTTCGATCCTAAGCATGCTAACAGTCTCGACACCTACAACATGTGTCAGACGGACTCTGTCACCGCATGAACAGGTGAGGAGTAAAGAGGACACGCGATATGTTTTTGTACTTGTTGCAAATGCGGATTGCTGACCCCACCTTGACTGTTTTGGTTCTGTTCAAAGGTATTAAGCTGATTACGTGCGACCGGCTTTAGGTGGGGAACAACTTACCAACATTAGACCGGCGCTTAGACTCTGAGCATCTCGAGGCATAAATGACCGCTTTCAAGATGGATATCGGCTGAAGAACGCTGTGAGAAGCGAGAACAACTGTATAGAGACAAGGTGGATCGAAATGAGCTGGAGAGAGCTAGGCGCGTCGGATAGAGTGAATCACAACTTGACGAAAGAGCCGCCGGAAGAGTTCATCGGTGAAAAGCACGCGAAACTGCAGGGAATACACCATCTGACGTTTCACTGTTTCTGAAAACTTACTTCTACAATGCATCGATGAAAGTATGAAGGATTTATTTGAATAACTACATGTCTAGTGTTGGACTAGACCGGTGCCTGCGTGCGACCCACGCTACTGCTTGAAGACATTGTTGATGAAGGGCTCGAATGGGGTCCACTTGAACAAAGACTCGCCCGGGTTGACAAACTCATTGTCGTTCTTGTCGCCGAGGTAGAATCCGTTGATGTAAGTCACAGCAATGGCCTGGAGAATAGTGACGTACTCCGCTTGGCCAATCTCACCGCTGGCACCCTTGTCAGCGGCCTCGAGAAGACCCTGCTCGGTCAAGGGCTGAACAGTTAGCTCCTTCTTATAAGCCTTTGCCACGGCATCACCAGTGGTAGCGCCGCTTTGAATCTTGATGGTGTCTGGGAGCTCAGCTGGGTTTCGGTGTGCGAGCGCAGCCACCGAGAGAGCAATGTCCTTGAGGAAGGTGACGGTGACCTTTCTATCACCGCCAAATCCAAATCGCGTGTTGGATTTGATGTCGATTCCAAACAAAAATGGGTTGGCAGCCCAATCGCCAAAGAGACCAACTCGAACCAGTACAGTCTTGATGCCCTTGGACTGAGCCAGCTTCACGGCACCCACCTTGGCGGCAAACAGCTTAGCGTATCGCTGGTCAATCTCCTCGTAGGCGACGCCAAATTCAGACGGGAAAAGAACCTTGACGCCGGCTTTGGCAGCGCTCTCAACAAGCGGAACGGAGTTCACTCGAGAACTGGTCAGGTCAATCAAAACATCAACGCCAGTGAGAGCCTTTTCAAAGGACTCGTCCTCAAACGAAGAGAAACCATAGTACTTGACCTCCTCGGTGTCCTCAGCCTTAGAGGCATCTCGGGTCAGGGCTCGAATGGGGAGGGCGTAGTGCTGCTTGAAGTGCTTCAGGCCCTCTAGAATTGGCTTGCCAAGCTGGCCATTCAGGCCGACAACTGCAACGGTGGTCATGGTGAAGTGGAAGTGATGGATAGAGAACTGTAAGCTGAGAGCTTGGATTGTGATGAGAATCGAGCGAATCCAGGCATTATATATTCGTTATGGCCACGTTTCTCGCCACAGTTGCCACGTTGATTTCAAAGCTAGCCTTCTTCGTGGCACTCCCTGATGGTGCCATGTAGGTCTGACCCCGCTTACACATTTCAGCTTAGTCATACAGACGTTTGTAATTCGAGTCGTGTATATGCCAGTCGCATTCGGTGATTTCGGCAGGATGGTGCCTTCTGAAGTAAATCTACCAGGCTTCAGGTGTGAGAAATAGTTAGTTTATTCTGTAGTAATACGCCTACCGACATTGTTTTTGTCCACTTGAAATTCTGATTTGGCATCAATAGTCAGCTCGTATGAATCAGTGTTGACGCTATCTCATCGCAAAAGACTTCCTCGTTGATCTTTGTCGCTTCGCCGCATATCAGCCGCACGTCAGCCGTACGGCTGCTGATTAATCTCATCGGAAAATGGTCGGGTTTCGGATTCACATTACCGTATGGGGTATAATGTTACCGAAACCGGTAACAGTTCGTTGCGTTTAGAAGCTTGGGACCCACCCTGGTGTATACATGATGAGCTAGCTGATACCGAATCGGGATATAGGTGAAGGCTTGGTAATGCCATTTGTAAGACAAGCTTCTCCTTGTTCCCACACCAGTGTAGTTCGACATCATGACAGCGAGCACCTGGTAATGCCCCTAACTGTTATCAGCTTTCGCCAAAAGGCTTCAACCTGGGCGTGAAGTATCATTCTCCTGCCTAAGGAGGGTAATTCCGAAAATGGTAGTCCGGGTAACCTAGTACATCAGGGTGGGATCATTATGACGTAAAATGTTAAGCGATGCTTACAGGTGGCAGGCGATTCCGGCGCGGGGCCAAGCCATTTAGTCAGACTGAGGTGCCCTGTGAGTGCGGTACCGATGATTGTCAACTTTGCAGGGCCCTAGCTGGTTATCGCTCGCTACTGACTTGCAACTACATTCAACTATTCTTATGGCAATGACTAAGTATCAGAAGTAATGCTCAGTTCAGCGCCGTTTCTCTTCTCCTTTACTTCGCAACGGTCTTCAGCCTGGACACCTCAATTAACCTCCACTTTACTTATCAATCTCTTGACAAAAGTCCCATTCAAATGCTCTTGCAGTCTTAAAGCACCGACTCCTCTCAGAATATCCCTGTGGCTCAGAAACTGTCCAAGCACCGCCGTACCGGCGACCTTACGAAGGCCCGACGGGTGATCCTCCAAAAGCGCAGCAACAACAGCAGTTTGATCTCTGAAAAACGCCACAGCGTATCGAACACTGGTAGAACGGGCATTGCGGGCTAACTCAGAGCGAATGAGTTCTACCGCCTCAGTTGAACAGCCCTCCAGCAACCAGTATACGTGCGCATAGACATGGCGGTCTAGCTTAAACGAATTGTAGTGAAAATACCTGGGAACGGAGCCGTGGGCAAAGTATAGCGTTACCGGGACTGGTTTAGGGACAAAACTGTCTCCTGTGGTGTTTGAAGGCGAGAGGTTAAAACCAACGCGTATTTCAGGCCCTAGCCACAGCCTCGTTTCATGCAGAACCGTGAAAGCAAGTGTAGCAATTTCAGCAAGGTCCGAATCAACGCCAGCTCGGAATTTCGCTTCCTCGAGCCAACCAGGTGTGGGGGCGGGCGTGGGGGTGACAGCCATGGAAACAGGCTCACTAAACGATAGGCCGGGGGACAAAGAGCCGACAGCCTTGTTAGATTGGCTCATTGACTATAAGATGAAGATAAGGTTTACTTGATAGCGGTGGGAACTTTATCCCGATAAGGTAAGGCTCTCATGTGGTAGATATAAAAGCGGTTAGTCTGTGCATGTGATTAAGCTTTCTCTGTATCATGCTGCGGGCTAGGGTAATGTCTCAGATCTTGCATAGGATTTACACTGGTGTAGCGTACATTCTCCTAACATGATCTCTCCTCGTCACGCTGCGTGCGACTACGTCAGGTTTGCCCTCGAAAAGCAATACTCCGAGCGCTTCAGCTAGAGAAACCCGAGACACCACTATTCTAGGAAGCTCTACGCCTCACTCGGCACGCCAGCTCAGAATTTCATGTCCGGATCGTACTTTTTTCTTCACCTGGATGTACGAATATGATTCGCCTCGGTATTAGAAGGCACTAAGGACAGCCTAAAAGAAAGGCCGCATTAGTAGCTGTTCACAGAGCCAGGACTTGATTTGTGTTGGTACTCGAGCTGACCTCGCTGTCGGACCCGAATAATTACGCGTAAAATTGTGTTAGATGTGTTTACGCGCGCTTAGCGGCTACTACATGCATATGAAGCAAGACAGAAACTCTATTAAACAAAGTGTACTTTACAACAGACGGACTGCAAAACGAGCCCTTAAGCCTCGTGGGAGATGGTGGCCGGGACGTCCTCGCTTGACCTTGTGTCCTTCTCCTTGAAGTTGACACCGGTGGCGGTAACCAGGCCGTTAATTTCCAATTCCTCTTCAATCTGCGCGACAGTGAGCTTCGGCATAGTCTGCGCCACCCTGAAGGCAAACTTCTTCTCATTGAAAGCCTTTGCAAAGATGATGTCAACCTCCTCCAGTGACCTGCCTGCGGTCTCTGGGTACCAGAAGTAGATCACCGGCACGAACAGAAAGTTCACTGCAGCGAAGAACAGATAACAGCCCCAGGCGCTCTTGTTAATGAAGATTGGAGTAAACATGACGACAGCAAAATTGCACAGCCAGTTAGTGCAGGTGGACACGCTGGCAGCCACAGTTCGAGTTCGAGTAGGGTTGATCTCAGGTGGATAGATCCATGGCAGTGGCAGAATCGTAAAGGCAAAGAAAACAATAAACAGGAATAAGCCAACAGCGGCTCCAGAAGCATTGGACTTGGTGGGGTTGATCAGGCAACCCATGGCAATCAGGAACGAGCATCCCTGGCCCACTGCGCCAATCAGGAACAATGCTCGCCGTCCGACTCGATCAATCAGGAAAAACGAAGGAATTGTGGAGATGGCGTAGATAGTGGCAAAGATACCGCCGATAACCAGGGAGGTTCGCCGGCTCATCTGCATACTGTTTTGGAACAGAATGGTCGAGTAGTAAATGGCAGCGTTACAGCCCGTAAACTGCTGGAAAAACTGCGTGGAGGAGCCAATGAGCATTCGCTTGAAATGCTGGGTGTTTCCACCAGTGAAGAGGTGAGAATACGAAAGCTTTTCCTGGTTGTTGAGGGTCTCGGCAATGAGTCGGGCTTCGACCTTAACGTCTTCGTCATCAATTGAAGTTCCTTTCCAAGCAGCCAGGACTTGGAAAGCCTCTTCAGTTCGACCATTGGCAATCAACCATCGGTAAGATTCTGGCATTCCCCACATGGAGAATAGCAGAATGATGGCAAAAAAGATCTGGAAGGCCACAGGGAATCGCCATTGGACACTGGTGTTTGTATACGAAAGGCCAAAATCAATCCAGTAGGCGACAAAGGTACCAACAGCAATTACAGAGCCTTCGAGATTGACCAGTCGTCCTCTGTTCTCAGCTCGTGACATTTCAGACTGCCAAACGGGAATTGTGGCAGTATTCAAACCATTGCCGACACCGGTGATAACTCGGCCAACAACAAAGTGTCCAAGTGCCCAGTGACCCTTGAAGGCAGTGACGGAAATGATTGTACCAAGAATAATAATGACGGAGCCAGCCAGAACAAGTGGCCGTCGACCAATCTTATCACCGCGGATAAGTGCAAAAACGGCGCCGAAAAAACAGCCAAGCTCGTAGCATGACGTGACGGCTCCTTGGATGACAGAGGCGTGATGTGACATTCCGGCTACTGCGGGAAACTCCTCGGTGAATTGTTCTCCAGTCTATGTTAGAGGTACTGGTCACGTGCTTTGTCGGCAGTTTTTCTCCGGGCTACCCCCAATGGCCCCGCATGCAGTCCAGACGCGCATGCAGCTACCTGCATTGGGGATTTTGAACAGTTGCTATCTGTAGGAGTGGGATTCCGCTTGGAGTATCATTGTGAGAGCATTGACCGTGAATTCTATGCCTTAACGTAGGTTCACGCCTTGACGACTTCGCCTTTTGACCTCAAACCTCACTAGTCCTTTCTCTCAGAAAACCTCACTGGGTACTCACCAAAATGCCACTCATTAGACCCTGGTCGTAGCCAAACAAACTGAAGCCGATAATGGCAGTGAACGTAATCATGACCCGGAGCTTTCTTCCGGAGAGCCCGGACGTGTTTGTCCTGCTCAGGAAGCCAGCTGTGATTCCAACCATATTTGCTGACGCCTCACGGGGGGTCTGGGGGTTTTTATAGATTTGGGTTAATCTTGGCCTAATTGCGTCGCCTCGCGTAACGTATACATTGGAATGCCAACATTGATTGCCCACGCTTGTTCACTCGCGCTGTATATATAAACTCGATTCCCCCGTTTATTCCTACTCCTTAGAAGCAACACTTCGTTCTCCCTCTGTCCGAATCGCTGATTCCAATCGTCCAGCACAATGATCAAACGGTACCCAATCTGACGATCATGCCGTTCGTACGCAAGGTGACCGTGCATGTTACGTTACGGTAAGGCTGGTGCATAATACCGGTTGCCGAGGGAAATGACGGAACTCGGATGGCACTCGGCAGAGCAAAGCCGGTTACATACAAATGCTGACATACAAACGCTGACAAGTCTCAACGTTTGCGCGCAGGTGACGTCATTTTTTTGGTGCAAATGAAACACCCAAGATGCTAAATCAGGGGTTGCCCAGACAACGAGTGCTTTACACGGGCGCGGCAAACACCGGCCTGCGCGATGATGTCACGACAGGGACACCTATTGCAGGTCTCACTGACTAAGGTGACAGTAAAACTTTTCATTAAAGTTCACGGCACGACGGTGAATAGATGAGTCTTAGTAGCGCGCTCAGCACGATTACTTCATAGATCTCAGCGCGGTTTTGTTGAGCGAAGCCTCACATCAAGCGTCTGATCTTTGCATGCAGATTTCAGCATCGTCAAGAGAGGCGGCGATCCCTTACTTGACGTTAGTCGCGAGTATGATAGCTCGGGCTGTTGAGGTTGATTCTCTCGTGAATGGCGTGAAATGGCTGTGTGTACGTGTGGTTGGTTGGTGAGTGGCTGAGATATCTGATTGAGATCACCTCCAACTGATTCTTGCGATCCTATCTTTGTTAACCTGTACTAGATTGACTAAGCCCATGTAAGCTAAAGCAAGATCAAATAAGATCAAGAAAGGGGACATGACCAATATATAGGACGCCCCAGACATTGAGGCGTTGCAATGGAAATCTCCAGCCGTATCGATAGCCGTTTGCGCTGTGTTTACGGTGTTTGCCTTGGCAACGATCAGAAGTGAGATTGAGATCCGTCAGATCTATATATCGCTACATACGGCACTGTTGAATAACGACTGAGGTGCCAGTATACCGTCTTGAAGTTATAGAAGGAATGGTCTCAGTATTTCTCGCTTAGTATCCACCTAGCAGTCTTACAGCGCCTCCGTTATGCTAGCACTTGACCTGCTACAGCCAGGTCTACTCAGGTACAACTTGACGCGCGCCGGAACAGACAGGGGCGCGCTACCCATTCAGTAACCCCACACTGAACCCCCAACGATGCCTGACATTGTATGCCCGGAGCCCGGATAGGAAGGTAACAGTGCAGCAATATATGCACGCCCCGCCCGGGCATTAATCGGAAAGATACCGTCAATTGCCAGGTTAAGCTTATCAAACAACGCGACACGACCTTTACGACTAAACGCATTCAATAATCCCCTAATCCCAACCAACAAAGCATTGGAACAGCGGCCCCCGGATCTTCACAACCAACGATTTCACGATCACCGCTGATCTGCCTGTC
>JAJLUQ010000088.1:0-45782 GCA_030564385.1 Blastobotrys robertii | reverse complement strand
ACCACTGGATTCGCTAGGCCCTCAACAGTTCTCATACATCATCATTGACCAGTTAGGCGGTGGCTCGAACGAAAAACTCTTCGGAATGACATCAGAAGAGCAGATGTTCTTTAGGGAAATCAGCCTCACCGGGTGGTCGTGGTGGTTGGCTGATACGGTGCGTTTTGCGGCGCAGAAGTTTCCTTCAGCTGATCTCTCGTTGCGATTCAGGCTGACCTGCCACCTGAAATATTGGTGCACGGACGTTGACCATCACAAAGACGATATGTGTCAAGCGAGGAACGCATTCATAAACAAACAGGTGAAGTCACTTACTCTCGAGGTGTCAAACCCTAGTGTTTTAGCCACCTGCGGTCTTAGAGAGTGTTGTAAGAAACCGGATAGTCTGTTTTGCAGCAACGAACATTTCGATGTTGAATCAGATAATGCTGTCGAGGTTCTTCAGATATACGAGGAAAAAGGATACAGAGGAGACCGGATACGGTATATGTCACTCAAAAGCCTCAAAGCTTTAGCTTGCCGACTGCCTAAGCTGCGCTATTTCGCGATTAGCGACCCCCTGTTACTTGAGGAAGGAGATTTGAGTGAATGCTTTCAGAAGCCTGTGACGATACTGGATGGATTCGCGACAAAGAGCGTAGTGTTTTCCTACCAAATCAGAAAGATTGGCGATTATTTGTTGCGGAAGAAAAGGTGATAGATATCATAAATCAGCTATCAGCCGACAAAGTCGATCGTATCTGCTGGAGAGATCGAGGTTCGCGCAGAAGATTCTGGGAGTTATATTCAGCTAGTGAATATTCTACGACGGACATATTGCATTGGAAATCACTAAATAGCTTATCGATCAAGTCCTTATCCAGGCAGATATGCCGGTCGCCCACACAATCAAATACTTGATGGCTTTCATAATGCATAGATACTAATATCGATCAAGATCTAACAGCTGGATTGATTAAACAGCTGATGCATGCACGCAGTACGGTAAGGACGTTAATATGATCTAGGATAACTGTGGGTGCAGGAACACGAGCACCAGTGTTAGCGCAGATCAAGTGAAACAGCTAGGGCTTTGTGCGCTTGTTGAAATGTGTATTGTGAGTTCAATTTAAGCATGCACCCCGGATCGAGGTATGAGGCTGAGCGCGCTGTCGTTGACAGCGATGAGATCCGCATCGGGAAGTTTTCGGCCCACCAAGTTTTCTATGTTATAGCTACAATACATTTCCATAGTATGATGAAGTTTTTGATTGGTACTCCACTATAACCTCAGCAGTCACATTTTAACCTTACCAAGGCATGCATGTCGATCTGCGCTGATGATGAGCTCGACGCAGAAGGCCCCCATGAAAGAACCTCAAGCAGAACGATCCGGTTCCACTGCAGTCAAAAAATCATCACCAAGACCTCCTCCCAAAGCCTGCAAATCTAAGAGTGTATCCACCAAAGGAAAGGAACCGGCCGGAATCCACCAAACGAACTTGATTGCCTGAAAAACCGAAATCGCATATACCGTCGAAGCATTAATGGATGGAAAAGCTGCTAATCAGCCAGCTGACGAAATTGACTTTCTGAACATGCATCAAAAACCTACCGGCCGGTGAGAGAGGCGGCGACGCGAGACGGAGAGTCGGGCTCCCATCATATGTTGGTTGTGATCATGCTGATGCTATTCAAATTCCTTCAAGAGAGCGACATAATTCGGCGAGGGAATCAAGTTGCAGGCGAGCAGCTGTTCGATATCGGAACCGCGAGCCAGCCGAGAGAATGGTAGAAATTTCCCATGGATCCCTATGCTGAAACAAGGACCGCGCGGCGTTGCCGGAAATCAGTTTGGTCTCGCGATCTATATAAAGCTACATATCGTGGAAACTTTGATATACTATCTTAACGTTCCGAGCCGCCCAATCATGCGGCTGAAACCTACTGCAGCAAAAACTTTTGATCTTGATGCATGAAAAATTCAGCCATGCCATTACTGGCAACAAGGCATGAGAGCTGTGAGGTTCGAACTCACGCCTCTTTCGAGACTAACAATCGCTTTGAGCTGTTAAGCTCAGACCTGAAGCTAGCGCCTTAGACCACTCGGCCAAACTCCCAGTGTTGAAACGGCGTACGGTTTATAAAAATATTCCAGATAGTATCCTCTTACGTCCGAGAGCTTCACATTGGAGACATAGCTATCACTCTACTACACATGCATGAGGATCGAGGCTAGCCGACACAGCAGGTGTCCGCGAACCACCCGCGAACCACAAACGCGGGTACGTGCCTCGAAGGAAACGTCATGGCACACGGGGCTGGACTTGGAAGCGACTAAGCGGGCAGCAAGCGGGCAGCAAGCGTGCACTGGGTTCACGAAATTCAAGAGGAAGTAGTGAAGATCGAAAATCACCAAAGAATGGCGATCCAGATACGACACCCTCAACGCGGGAGAACATCTTCCAGTTGAAGGGGCTGCTGCTCTGAACGACTATCTCGATCTATACGATATATGCATGTGCTTTCCAGAATCTGAGATTGACCAAAGAGTGTTCATTAATATGTTTACCTATATCGCTCGCGGGTTGTCCACGTTAACTGGACTTGGTGTTCATCCAGATTAGCTGGACCTAGTGGCTCCTGGGATCTCCCCTGTCGCCGGGATGGCCTGGACGTTGGATTCGCTACTGTAAGAGGCTTGAGCAATAGAAATCTCGTTGTTGTCCAAGTCGTACACGATATATCCACTCCTCAGGAATATGTCTCCGAGGAGGTTGTCGTCGTAGTAATTGGAGCTGGACTGCAGGCCCAAGAAGTACTTTGCTGGTGGGTTCTTCGACCAATCCGAGCCCTCAAAGAGCAGATCTTTACCGGGGACGGTAACATTGACGCCGGAAAATTCAAAAACCAGGTCGCTGGGGACCTCGTTGACCCAGTAGTAAGGATCACCGTCAGAATAAGTAGTGATAGCGCTGTACTTTTTGAGGAGCGGCTGGAGCACAGAGTCTGGGACGGTGGTGAGACTAGTGCCGGAGTCAAGAACAGCATTGAACTGATGGCCGTTAACGGTGACAGACACTTGGAGGCTCTCATATGTGGGATCATTGACTGGGACCGTAACAAGACTGCCTGAGTACTTGGCTGAGTCCACTCCACCAAAGAGAACAGTACCGGACTGGGTGTCGATATCATCGAGGTACAGCGAGTAAGCGTTTCTGGCAATGAGTCCCTGAGACTTCAAAGACTGAGGAATGTTTGAATATTGTCCCTCTCCATATTCGTCCGAGGACTCATCAGAAGCATAGCCAATGCCAAACACGCCAACAGAGCCAGAACTTGCCTTAGTGCTCACCACGGCAAACTGTTGGCTGGTGATTTCCTGGCTCCCGAAAGTGAAGGAGTCAGTGACCCAATCGCCGGTGTCACTGGAGTCGTCGACATAAGAGATGGAAAAGTCGCTGTTGAGGTAGTGATAGGTGGACGACGCTTTACTGTTGTAAGTATTTCCGGACGTAGAGCCGTTGGCCTGCACCCAGAGGTCCGAACTTCCCGTGTCGATTTGGCCATCGACCTTCTGAGGGGGAGTGCCGATTTCCAGGGTTGCGACGTAGAGAGTGACCTGGTTCGCGATGGACTGGGTGACGACACCTCGTTTCTGAGAGCCACGTTCCTGTGGCAACGACAGAAGGTTCGACAGCGCCGTGGTGTTGACCTGTCGCTGGAGCGGAACGCTAAGCGTTCCGGCGACAGATCTTTCGCCAATGGCGGTGGCAGCGGCAGAGGCGACGGCGAGAAGAAGAGAGTATTTCATACTGAAGATAGGTGGAATTCTGAGAATGTCAAGACAAGCGAGAATAGTGAAAATTTGAGAGAAAAGCGACTGTTCTTATAGGTTTTGTGAGTCCATCCCTAGCTGTCGATTTTTATCAGCGCATATGTTTACACCGGCTTCGCAATCTGTTCGCCATCTTGCGCTGTCTCGAGCCAGCTCACGGTTTCGTCCTGTTGCAGTATTGCCGACGGGCGTTGATTCATCCCGCTTTCCCTTTGCATGATTGCCTTGAAACAGAGTATGAGGTGCTGTGATTTACATGGATGAATTTAATTTTACGCAGTTCAACTGATGTCAATATCGCGGCACAATGCACTGCTCCAGAAACTTCAACCTCAGAGACGTAAACCTGCATTTTCTCAGTTTATATCTACTGGAATCAGCGTGCTGGACTCCCCATCTTATCCTTGAAATGTCTCAGATAACGCCCGATAAGCGCTAGATGCTGCTACTTTGACAAACGCCTCAGTCGCCAGCGCCGTCTAATAATCACAGAAGCGAGACGCACGCAAGTTTGGTTTGATAGGCATCGGTACATGAGGCTAGTGACCGGCCGGTACGTCAGTACGTTTACGTTAACGGAGGAGTTAGGCGGTGTCAAGCTTGAACTAGTAATACTGCGCAGGGTCAATATATACATTTGATCGATTGGCTCGTTCTCTTGGAACTTTCGATCTACGCTAAAGCCACAACAATATGGCGGCTATCGGCGGAGGAATTTCACATTGAGCTGTGTCTGTGCCGCGGGACCGTGATTTTCCTTTGACGGAATTGGAAGCCTCCCGTGTTACCTTGACGGTCGATAGCCAGACAGACGTACTGAGACTTACAGCGCTCATTGTATTGGTACCGGACGCCACGTACACCTGATATTGATTTGAATGAGAATATCGAATTGACACTGTAAAAAATGATTTGCTAAATTTTTATGTTACTTGTAGTTCTATCACCATTGTGTTCTCGTCGTCTCTTCTTGCGCTTGACTGGCAATTTTGACGCCAGCTCCGATGCAAATCAGAATACCTTGGTGCCCTTTAAGATTTGAGCAAGACCGGCTGAGCTAATTGTATGGCGACTTATTACGTGCGAAATCTCGTTTCTTAGGTAAGGTCTTCTTCCGGCTGTATAGTCTATGCCACTTTACTTTCTGGCGCGAGAGCAATGCCCTATGCCGTAACCAGAGCAGTAAACATCAGCTGAGACTCATTCCCATACAGATCTAGCTGGTTTGACCTTAAAGTCCTGAATGCAATAGTATTGTGGATCACCTCAGCTTGCCGGTCCTCTTCAGCTCCAGAGCTTTCTTGTATGGCGGCGCGGTTGGTGGCTGGACTGGATCCAGGGACACATGGCCCATCGCCTTGTCCAGCGTATAAGTAGCATCAGAGTCCCACTCGCTCAAGTCACCACAAGCCACAAACGGGGCGACTTTGCGTTCCTCCTCTTCAACTGGTTTGATCTCTAAGGCCTCCAATGAGAACGGCTTCCAACCAGGCCGTGGCTTGTATCCCTGGCAAACAATAAATGCCTCCAGGGAAGTACCTCGCGAACTTCGTGGCTTAGCACATGTAACCGTTTCAAACAGCAATCCCAGTTGTGAATAGAGAAGATCAATATCACGACCTCTGAAGATTTTTGCCACAAATGATCCACCTGGTCGAAGCAGAGCGGTGGCCAGTTGTAGAGCAGACAAGATCAGTTGTGCCTGGATGTACTCGTCCAAATCGTGTAAACCAGTAACATCTGGCGCTCCGTCGGAACAGACGAAATCGGCTGGCTCTCCGCCAAAAATGTCTAGAATACGTCCAAGCGTTCGCGGGTGAGTAATGTCCGCTTGCAGGGAAACGACCCGGTCGATAGGGCTCATTGGCTGAAGGTCCACAGCCACGATTTTGGCATTCTCGCTAACAACTTTTTTGCTTAGAACCTGACTCCATGAACCGGGAGCAGCACACAGGTCAACCACTCGCTCAAGGCCAGATAAAAGATTGAACTGGGAATCCAGCTGAAGCAGCTTAAACGCGCTTCGAGCTCGCCATCCTTCTTCCTTGGCTTTTCGGTAATATAAATCTCTCTTGTCCTTACTGCTCTTACCCATTGTAGAGTGATTGTTAATTTTTCACCCAATTAAGGTTAAACCCTAGCCCTGATGACCTAACCCTCGGGTACGATGGCCGTCAGTAAACAAGCAAGCGAAACGTCGAAGTCGTCGTGTGAGATCAAGAATCCGTAGAGGGATGTACAATGTACGACGAGTTTGCATGACTTGACTGCTTCAGGAATATATGAAATTCTCGAGAGGATGCTGATTTGACGGTATGTCATAGAGTGGAACAGATCACAGCTACATCAAGTTGAAGAACATTGAATTTGTTAATTCGCCAACATTCCTGGGGGCCAAGGAAAAGGTCGAGAGGAATAGGAGGCGCATTATCTTTAAACTCTGATTGGGCCAATGGTATGACGTAAGGTACTCTAGGATTCGAGTTGTGAGATTGCTCTGAGGTATAAACACCAAAAATATGAATACCCCCAAACCCCCAATCATGCCTCTATCTCCGCCAGTCGCCAACTTCCTTCAATCCGGAAATCCCGTGCGGCCCATGAAATCAATTGATCAGCTGTTAATCCCCCACTCATGTCCGGTGCCCCCTAAACGCACAGCCCGGCGTTATGATAATCCATCTGATAATATTGCATGCCGAGGACGCCGAGTCGGCCCGTGGGATCTTTAATTATTACCACGCATAAACTGCTCGAAGTTTAAGTCTGCAGCTGTTGAATCTCGGGAGTGGAGTCTTGCTTATGTAAGCGGCGTTTGACTGGGAGTGCCGCCCTAACCCACACACACAATTTTTCAGCGCGCCAACCAAATCAACGCTAAACTACACAATGAGCCTGCGATTACTACGCCCTAGATTCATTTCTCCTCTACGACAGTTTAGTACCTCGGTATGTGTTCGAGAAGAGTTCAACAAACAACACCTGTACCCCAAAGAGGGATCCTTCACAGCGTCCAACACTGAACCCTCGCCTGCGACAGGTCGACCCGTTCCAATCAATGTTTTGTTAAACCAATACGCACCGATTAAACACGAACCTACGCATGGACACCACGTTGCTGATCTTCAGCTACGAGCATTCAAAACCCCGTGGTTGGACTTTTACTGTAACTTTGTTCTACGAGTTGCCTTTTATTTGAAGATGCCCGTTAAGGGTGTCACTCCATTGCCAATGCGACGGCAGCGATGGACAGTTATCAAGTCTCCATTCATTCACGCGAAGGTCAAGGAGAACTTTGAGCGAAGGACGCACAAGCGATTGATTCAAATTTACGATACCAACCCGGAGACATTACAGATCTTTTTGGCAACCATTCGAAAGTACTGCGCGCCAGGTATTGGTATGAAAGCTTCTGTATTCTCTAACGAGGGACTTGAGGTTGTTGAGTCGTTTGAGACTGCTCCAGCGCTCGAGACTGAGGGCGACAAGATTAAGATTAATGGTCTGGAGCTTGAAGGACTGGACGAGAAGTTGGCTGCTGAGATAAAGAAGATTCTGACCGAAGACGAGTTCAAGAAGGCGTGGTAACGATATTTCAGGCGATAGCGAGGAGTTCAGAAATTTGCACGAAGAATTCGGAATTGAAGAGCTGAGCGAGAACAGCGATAGGTCGAGCTGGACCACTGTAAACAAAACTGGTAAAGAAAGAGGAGAACCACCAAGGCGATATATGGAACCAAAGAGCATTCACCCATCATTTTCTATCGGCGTTGCTCAACTGCTGGCTCTCCAAACTCAAATCTTTTTCACTTTGCTATAATGTACATAGAATGCATCAATTATTTTACATTACATACTCCGGTCTTCAAGCCAAAGGTAGATACACACCCTCGACATGATGCGTCAGCTTACGAAGTTACAGGGGCTATTGTCCATAAAGTCAATTACCTAAACCTAAACCTAACCGTTCCCAAACCTAAACCCTAACCTGCGAGCAGGCACCTCGGGGACCCGCTGTATCGAGGCACCCTGGCCCACTCTGCGTACCGACAGGTGGGCACGCGCATAAATTGTATGCACACCAAACTCCGAACTTCCGCAACCGCAGGTCACGTGATGTCACGTGGGGTTTCTGAACATTTGTCCAGCGACGTATAGCCTGTCCAGACTCAAGAGGCGTAGCGCTAAACGGCGTGAGTATAGCGGGATGTTAATGTGAAAATGCTGTATTCAAGATTTTCAAGTCAAGAGTCCGCTAATGTCCATCTTTCTAGGTTCGACCTTCACTTCCTCTCGCTCTCGCTCTCGTCTCATCATGCCTCTAGGAGTAGCTCTGGGTTCCTCAGAGCCAACAGATCCCACCACGTTAAGCTGTGCCTTTCCGTCCCACCGCCAGATCTTTCCTCCGCACTCAAAACCGCCACCGAGCGTCTCGTGGTCGAAAGAAAACCTTCTGCCGTTGGAAATCTGCTGAAGGGACCGCGTGGCTTGGAGAACTTCCAAAAACTCAGTAGGAGACCTCACCAAAGTGTCCTCGTTGGCGAAATTCAACTTATTAGGCAGAGGAGGGGCGGCAATGACGCCAGAAAATGTATTCGCTCGGGGTCGCATGTCAATCTTTGCCTCATTCAGCGTCGGCGACTCAATAGCCGAAGAGGAACCCGATGTGCCTGGCGGAATTTGTAGAATAGGCCGGCTATTCGCCATAACCCCGTTCATTCCCACCATGTTTATGGCAATAGGCCTGAAGCCCTGGCCAAAAGCCTGGGGGAATTGCTGCTGGTCGGAAATCGGCAATCCTGGGAATGTATTCCGCCGAGATTGAACCCGAAACTCTTGCGCGTCAGACCTCCTTCGCTTGACTTCTCCACCCTGCAGTGAGTTCCGCTTCTTTCGCCGCTTGGGGTCTGAAAGGGTAAGCTGCAGTTGTCCGAATCCGGGCTCATGCGGCTTGAGGCATGAGTCCGGGAAATCCGCGCCGAAAATAGGAATCAATGCGTAGCGAATATAATAGCAAGTTCGCGAGGCCAGTGCCCGTGCTGTAGTGAACGGTAGCCACGTACCTTGAATCTTGAGAAATCCTCCCCGAACCCGACGAATAACAGGTTCAAGATCTGGACTGTTGTCAACTAACTTCACAATGTCGGCCTATGTTAGCAGGGTAAGGGTAGGGTTAGGCCCAGGGTTAGGTCAGGTGGCCGGGCCCTATTATCAACTTGCATGCATAGTCACATGGCTAGCCGCAGTTCGTATAGGGTGAGACGCCGCATGGGTAGGGGTTGGGATGGGTTGATGAACCCATGTGCTCGGGTTCGATCATAGAGATGACGCCATTGAAGTTCCCAAGTCGATTCGCTATCGTTCCCTCGGCCAGTATTCTTGTCATTTACTCACCTTTGTATTACCAACTGCCTTCCAGAGGCCCGTAAGATGAACGTAACCCGTGTGATAGTCCCAGATAACGCTTTGAGCATTCACCACATACTCGTAGACGGTCAGAAAGTTCCTTTCGTCGACGCTCGTGGCGTACTTCTTGGTGTCAATGCTATCTTTGCTGGGGATGTTGTGCTGCTGGTCTTCGGGGATAGGAATATCAGGAATTTCGTGAATGGGGTAGTGGACGGGATAGTTGATGGACTCTTTGACTGGTCGCCGTCGCTTGGGGCTCTTCTCGAGCTCTGTAAGCCGGTCGTCTAGTAGGTTCATGGCTCGGGGCAAAGTGGCGTGCGTACAAGTCATATCCAGGCGTGAGCACAGACACATGCGAGTTAAAACGTTGGTCATATCAATGAGCAGAGCCGAATTGATTTAGTTGTCGCCACTGGTGAGTGTTAGTAGCGAGTGTTAGTAGTGCGTGTTAGTACCTTGTATATTGTGTTGTGTGTGTTGGATGAGCGGCAAAAGATATATCGGTAAAAGTGCTTTTTTGGCGGCCTCTTCGTAAGCCAAAAAGAAACGGTAAGCCCCACCGGCTATGCGTCCTCGACCTGTGATGTATTATGTGGCCGGCGTCAAGGCACTTTGTCTTTGCGGTTAATCGATTGTTGGCACTAAGCAATAGTGCTATATTTATCTGAGTCTAATATATTTCAGGATTAGGGTTGTCTCTACTAGCAGGTTAGGGTACACGTTGTGATACATCCTCATCGGAAAAATAAACTACTGGGACTCAGTTGCCTAATTAAGCTTATCGCGCGCATCTATGCCTCACCCCGAGTACAGCGCGTTGGCAGCGGGTGGCTCGAGCACCCTTGTCGATCGCCAGCCATAGACTCAGCATAAAGGAGAGTAAGTACTAAGGGTAGAACTTTCCATTTCAGTGCATTGATCCTTACTTTAAAGGTATCAGGCTGCTACTTCTCAGACAGTCTAAGGAGCACTCAGACAACTGGTTGCCTTAGTCGCTGCACTGCTAAGGCTCAAGGATCGAGGCTCCTAGCGATGATCTGACTCTTGACGTTGTCTCGTTTACCCCCCGAGCGGGGCAATATAACGATATCCCGAGAACAAGGCACAAGGCAGTCTCTGCGCCAACAAATGCATTACCAGCGAAAAATGAAAACACAATGGGCCGCCTTTATAGGCTCTGGTGAGCGGTATAGGCTCTGATGAGCGGCCGCATAGGCTCCTGTGAACGGCACCCGTGCCTATGTTCGATGAGATGCTGTCTCGGGTGACTCCACCTCTGTGCCCAATCCAGGGCTCTGGTTACGTGTGTATGCGTTGCAGTGGCCCGGACTGCAGTCACTGCATTATCATACCTCACCCAACGCGTCGGTATTGAAACCACCGAGACTACAGTCATTATTGTGATTAATAATAAAAGTCGCCGCAATTAGGCTCAGAAAATAATCTTCGCGCGCTCTCTAACGTTACTGCCGCAGACACTCCGATGGCTCTCGCGCTGTAAACCATACTATACTTTCTCTCTCGCCCTGGCCTACGTTCAGTCGCTTGTCCCCCACTCGTCAGATTAAAAACAAGAAATTCTCATGCATCGCAATAATTGTTTATGTACCCGCTAAGCGGTACTTACCCGGCACATCGAGATAGGGCAGGGTTAGGGTTTGGGGGTGAATGGGGAAAATACAATATTTGACATGGCCATGAGAGATGACATCAGTAAGCTTGTACTTGACGGCTATGACGGGCTTGCGAGCAAGGGGAAACCGCTGACTCGAAGTAATGGCGTGCCTGAGTGGACGATACTTGCGGGGATCGTGATTGAAGATGGGGATCAGCTAGAATTGGCTAGCCTGGCTACCGGTTTAAAAGCCACGCCAGATGAAAAGCTATCCAAGGCCAATGGGACCGTATTACACGACATGCATGCGGAGATTCTGGCTATTAGGGCGCTGAACCGGTTTCTGTTGGCGGAGTGCGGGAAAGGCCGGTTAGTCGTGAGAGGAACTAATGGTTTCGTACTAAAAGAGGGCCTAAAGTTTCATCTATACGTTTCTGAGCCGCCCTGTGGGGACTCTTCTATGGCTTATTTACGGGAGAAGTCAGAAGGGCCCGCGTGGGGGATTATTGACCCCGGCGAAAAGGTGTTTGATGCAGCAGCTTCGATGAGGACGGGTGCACGCAGCCCCGAAGTAGGTCTGAATATCGGCACCGTTGAAGATCGAGACGGACAGGGGGTCAAGAAAATAAAGCTGGACTCGATTGATATAAGCACCGGGCGGGACACGGGCCGAGGCGAAAACCACACAAGTGTTTTAGGCCACTCAACTAGCCAATTGGTCTCAAGCCTAATTGATGAGAATCAGGCATATCACAAGGTACCTAAGCATGAAGACCCAGACTATCCATTAGCTTCGACTGAAACCGAGACTCTTGACAGGACCGGGGTAATTCGCGGGAGAAGCCATTTCTTCCACACAGGCCTTGTCCGAACCAAACCCGGCCGACGAGACTCCCCTTTAACCCTCTCAAAGTCCTGCTCGGATAAACTAACACTACGCCAACTAACTTCCCTTCTAATAACCCCTGTCAATCTCGCCATCAGCCCTAGCACCGCCTATCTTGCCACAATAACCGTCCCCCGCCAGAAATTCTACATTGAAGATTTCCAGCGCTGTTTCGGTCGTCTGAAAGCAGAGCCATGCGGCCCTTACGCAGTCCACCCTATCGAATTCAATACGACGGAAAATGTCTTTGTTCACGGGCGCGAAGCTGTAGGCACCAACGCTGTGCCGTGCGCCAGCAGTATCGTGCATGTGGTGGGTCTAGGGACGCAGGTCGTGCTGAATGGGGTTAAAATGGGTTCCAAGCCTTTTTCGGGAAGGGGCCAATGCTTCCTGTCCAGGGGCGAGATGGCCGAGGTGACATGCCGATTGACCGAGGCCCGTGGAGCCAACACCTATTTAGAGTTGAAGCGATTGGACAAAGATAGACAGGAGGCAAAGAGGAGGGCGTATGAGTGCCTCGGTGGTTGGAAAAAGACAAACGACGATGAATTCGAGATTACTAAACCGAAAGCCGACTGACTTGGCTTCCAAATTTCGGCAAATTTGCCGTATTCTGACAGAGTATGGCCCCTCTTACAGGCATCAATATGCAATTCTTCAGTGCAGCGACACGATATTTAGCACACTTGTGGCCGGGGCCGTCACTCGAGCTGATTACTCCGCGCTCTCATATTGACCAAGCCGTGCGATAAGCTGATTAGCCTAAATGAGCTTCGCGCATCTGTCGTATCGCAAAAGTACACGGCACTTGACATGAAGGTGGGATAAGAATAGGGACCATTAATACTCAGCGGTGATCAGAATTGATCTCCTATGTGCCGTCCAGCAAATCTTGCTCCAGAAAAGTAACCCCGCCTCGTCCCGCCTCCGCAAAAGCAAACCACACTGAAACAGATAAACCTCCACGCACATCACGCCTGATATCGTCCCCGTGACGTTGATCTTAGGTCTCGGAGCTGAGCCATAGTCACGCGTCTGACTAAGCACGCTTCACAGCCATGACTAAGCACCCAATAAGGAAACTCATTGACGATCCTGTTTGGATTCCTGTTCGGCTTGAGCATCAGTGGGGCAACTCCTTGTGCGCATGTAGGAGGCCACCCTTGCATGTATGCACTGCGGGGCGCTGCGATGTGTTGGATGACGATTATAGACACGATGAGGAATGGAATGGCGATATTGCCAAGGGAGGGGTGAAGGCGATGAGAGGAGATGCGGGGTCCGATAAAGCGCAATATGGTTTCTGACGCGAATAAGTTGTGGTGAGTGGGAAGCATGGATCAGACAATCATTAGTGATCCCCGAGTGATTGGACTGGGCAATGAATACCGTTGAGTCAAAACTTGTAGTTAAATAGCATATATGGCGACTGAACCTGTGCCTTCTCTCTTGCAGGCCTGCGTTAGATATCAATGTCAATCTCTAGACTGGCCACGACGTCATCCAGCCGCTTCTTTCCAATGGGCCGTGACTCAGCCTTCACTTCTTCTTTCTTCTCAACTTTCTTTTGTTCTTTCTTCGGGTCGCTTTCATAGAAGATTCTGGAGACGGTTCTCAATCTGCTGAAAGGGTCGGCATCATTCTTATCGTTTTGTAGTTTTCTCCTATTTTCGAGCTCTGCCTTTCGGATCTCGTCCCAGTTGGCTTTTTTGTTTCGTTCATTAACCTTGGCCAGCCGATCAAGGTCAGAGTCTGTCTTGGCTTTGATCAACACTGAATCCAACTGCTCCAGTTTCGCGTCAATGATCTCTAGCTCATCAAAGTCTTGGTTTTCTAAAGCAATTGCTCGCTGCTGTTGGAGCACAGACTTTGCAATAACAGTATTAACACCAATACCATTACCAGCATACTTCTGCCTTTTTTGAACCATTGCATCTATCTCCTCAGACGTCAGTTTTCGCTGCTGTAGGCTCATCAGTTCTTTGTACTTTTTATCGACCTTCCGGCTCGTGGGCATACTCAGGTTGTCTTTCTTCATGCTGTTCTGCCACCATCTAAACTCCTCTTCGGTGACGGACTGGTCGCTGCAAATTCCCATCTCAAACGTCCTTTCACTCGCTCCATGAAGAACCACCAGCGAAAAATCAAGTGTTCGGTTCAGAAACTTGTATGGCTTGGTCTGTTTCGTGGACTTGACCAGACACAACCTATAAATATTCTGCTGTTTCTCGTGGTTATATCCAATGTTCACTCGAACAAAACAGTTGCTGATAATGTCAACAAAATTGGGGTAAAAACAGTACTTGGCAAGTAGCGTCTTGCCGAATCTGATCTTGTTGACATCCTTCAAATCAATCTCTCTGTCAACTTCCACTTCAGGCTCGCTCTCTCTGTCGCTTTCCTCAGCATGGAAATCACTCTCAACCTCGGAATCAGAATCAGACGCAGACTTGTAGGTACCTTCCTTCTTTTTGTGTTTCTCCTCTCTTCGCTTCTTCAGCTCAGACAGTTTGTTTTTCTTTGGCGGTACTTCGCGCTGCGACCTCCTTTCCTGTGCTTTCGACTTTTCAAATGCTTTTTCAGCTTGCCTTCGCTCCTTGGCTCGCTGTGATAGGTACAAACGCTCATTGAACTTTTGCATCTCCTGAGAACGGTCAAACAAAATCTGTTCTCGCTCAATTTCGGCCAGGCCTTCCAAGTATTCTCGATCCTTTTCATCTTTATATTTGCCTTCGACTGGATATGGGTTCACGACAATATCTTCGTCTTCGGTCTCTTCGTCGGAGAAATCCTCTCTGGATCTCTTCTTGGTCACTTCCTCATCGGTGGACTCGCCGGCTCCGGCAAGCGCGAGCAAATCTTCATCAGAATCCATTGTGCATAAAACAGTGAACTAGGTGTCCTGTATCAACACCGCGTCGTCTTGTTCCGTGTGTTGGGCGCGCCCAAGGTCACCTACCGCGAATTGTTTGACAACCCACGCTTCTCTTGATTGCAGCGTCTATTTCATTTCAGTAAATAGATAATCACCATGGCCTATCGATTTATACATACAGCTAAATAACAATTTCCTTTCCGCTACATCACAACCCGCATTGGATACGTACTGCCTCCGAGAAAACTTGTTCCCCCGCCGACCCCCACGTGACCAGGGTTAGGGTTAATAATTAAAGCAAACTCCCCTAGCAACATGGCTATCATCATCCACGCAAAGCTCACTGAAGCGCTGGAAAATGACATCTCTGCCCAAGAGAAGTCCAAGCATTCTTGTTACCGATGTCCGTAATGCTCAGCACAAGTCGGCGCCATTTGTGAAGAAGAAGGATCAAAAATTCAACAACATTTCGATAGACAATATTCTCTCTGATATCAGTGAGATTCCATCCGCGCAGAGCCGGTTACTGAATCGAGATGTTCGACCTACTAAAGGCAAAGGAAGAGAGGCCCCGCCAGTCCAAGCGGCCAACAAGAGAACTGCGCCTGTTCTCTCACAAAACATTCCAGTCAGAACGTCGAAAGTGTCAGAAAAGTTGGTTCTAATCCCTGACGAGACGCCAGAGTATCATGTTGAGGAAGGAGTTTCAAACCCAAATCGGTTCAGCGAAGAGTGTCCCAGGCTAACTGCTTACTGCACGGCTGACGCTGTCAGGTTACAAGCAGCAGCAGATTTCCTAAAAATGCATCACAAAGTCAGGCCAAGAATTTATGATGAAGCTTTATTTGCCCCATATTATCTGCCCCTGTTGCCCGGTGACTCTGATGAGTCGAGAGTCAAATCCAGTCCAGGAGGCCAGCTAGAGCGACTGCTTGATCGATCAGAACAGGGGGACCATCACTACGAGTACTTTGGTCCGGAGGAAGTTCAGGAAACGCATTACCAATCTGAGGATGAGTTTGACCCGAGTGAACCGCAAGACTTTTCGCCCCCGCGGGCCAGTGCCCTCACGAAACGAGACGACTTAGAAACGATCGATGAGAACCCCCGTGACTACAAACCTCAAGAAGACGCGCACAACCACGCCGAAATGTTCATCTTCTCGTACGGAGTCATTGTCTTCTGGAACTTCACAGCCAAACAGGAGAAGGATATTCTTGCGGATCTAAGATTCGCCAAGGTTCCAACCGGTAGGGGCAATGTTCTCAAGCCGCTGGTGATTCGACCTGTTAACGAGCAAGATATTGAAACCGAGGAACTGCATTTTTACTACTCACCGCAGACCCAGCGACCAAGGATATACAATGACATCATCACGCTTAAGAGTGGTGACCACATGATTAAGCTAGCCATGTCGCATGCGATTGCCCAGAGCACGAAGCTGAGTAGGTTCGAAGCCAGGATGGATGGTACCATGCACGATGTCAAGTATGTGCCCAAGATGTTGGCGCTCACCGGTCAACTAGGATTGGAGCGAGAAGATGTGCTAAAAATCTCCGGAAAGCTGTTCAAATTACGAGTCGATGTTAACCTATCGTCTAATGTCCTCGATACTCCGGACTTTTTCTGGGAGGCCGAACCTAGTCTGAATCCACTCTACACGGCAGCGAGAGAGTATCTTGAGATTGGCCAGCGGATCCTGGTTCTGAACGAGAGATGTAAGGTGTTTCTTGATTTGACAGACATCATCGCCGACTCAATTGCGGAGTCCAACATGTCTAGAATCACCTGGATCATCATTATCCTGATTGTGCTGTCGTTAAGTGTAACGGCGTTGGAGATTGCGATGAGGTTTAGCATCATCAGCAGGCAGCACGGCTAGCCTAGCTAGCTCTTGCTGCGAGCATAGCGAATAGTGATCAGAGGCATCGCGAGGCACCAACCTGTGCACCAGCATGGCATTATTTATATTCAGGCCCAGCGCCACCAGAAGCATATGTATTAATCAGTAATCTAACGAGCATCACAATCGTATACGATAGCCTCGATCCGCGTGCGGCAGAGCAATAATTAAGTTTAATATCCCAACTGGGGAGGGATCGGCTACCAGACATTAGGCTTACAGTAATTGCCTTGTGGTATTAACCTTATACAAGATGAAGAGTTCGCTCTTATATGTTTCTTTCCGGTTCAATTGAGACATAAATGGAAGCCATATCGATAATGTAAGCATCGAATCACTCAATGCCACTTTGTTGAACAAAGAGTGATGTGAGGCTAGTTTCTTAGCGTCGGCTGTACCGCCGCTTTCCACTGAAATCGAAGTCATGCTAATGAAGGCGACAAGACAACTTGGTGCTTACAATGCCTTAGTCTGATTTAGAACTGGCTGACCATGTCTAACCGGCTACCAAAATCTCATATTGCATGGTGTTACCCTCCAAGTCATCGCCGGCAGTTCGATTAGCTGTGATCAAAGTGACGAGCCTTCCCCTTACTCAGGTTGTTAATCTGTTAGTATGCATTAATAGCTACCTGTTACCGAATATGTCGCCGAATACGTCGAATAGCCACCTCGGGTCTGAGCCGGCGGTAGACTCAACCTCATTATCAGCAAACTCCTCAACAGCCCTAGCATTGTTATGAAAGATGCCAATCCTACCGGAACCACCGCAAAAACCGCAATTTTATACAGGTCAATGGTCCTATTTTTCCTTCCCGGTACTAAATTCGACGTGACAAAGTTCTGGATGATGTATGCCACCGTGAGGATACACGATATAAGGATCCAAATGTGAAGGAGATATGTGCGGTCTGGCGATAACAGCGAATGCAATGTGTGTATCATGACAATATTGAGAGTGGCACAAGATACCATCCGGAGCATTGCCGCGTATGCTGAGTATGTCACGATCCATCGTGTCATTAGTCCATCCATTACCTGATACGACAGGTATCCCGCCACCAAACACCACAGTGCTGCCATCAGAATTTCAGAGGTGCGGACAGTATAGTCCTGTTGTTTCAGTTTTATGGCTTCGTACAGGCAATTCCAGAGCCCTAACACACAGGGAGCAACGCTCATGGCCCGACATAATAGTAGGATCGGGCGGAGCTTCGCCGGAACAAACTTCCATCCAAGTCTTTTAAGGTTCGGTTCAATCGGCCTCCCATTTTGCGGAAAATCCGGTCCTAAGGGGTATGCGACGCCGCTCGCATACGCTGTGTATGCCATGCCAGCCAAATGGTGAACGGTTAATCCAGAGTATTGCAATTAATGCGGTTGGCCTAGTAAAGGTCACGTGTCACGGAAAATGTCAAATAGCCCTGGTTTGATTCCCGCTTATTTGTGTCCTCCTGTGCTGCATCCAGTTCTGCCAGGCAGTGATTAAAGTCAGTGGTGTGTGTCTGAGGGTCACGTGAGGTCACGTGGGGTAAGGCTGACGTGCGGCGCCAACCGCGAATTCTCAGTGGCTCGCTGATGACCCATATTTGACGAGGCGCCGGCAAATCACGATTCCCGCTTACAATTCGGCTGGGCTCGGATATGTAACGAGTCACGTAACACTTTTGAAGCGCGCCAATAGCGATGAGGAGTTACTTCAGCGAAGTTTGTCAATCGAGTTGAGCTCAGGTTGCCAATACGGGGCTTGCTGTGACTTGACTTGATTGGACGGTATCTGAGAGTACCAGAATGGAGTTTTCTTTGTGCACTTCTCACTCACTGATTATTTCACGAGCTGACGTCTTCATCCGGCAAGTTTCACCGATACAGACCCTGTCTAGACTCCGAAGCGATTAGCAACATAGTGGTAACTGTTAGCGACGGTGCCATTTTCGGAGTTTCCGGCTACAGTATGCAATTAACCACAGTCAGTCTACTCAAAAGCAAAATATCAATCTAGCATAAAATTAAGGGTGACTCTGGGCCAATGCGCGCCAAGATTATAATTTGTTTTTCATACTCCCGTGCGGCGTCGATCCGAGGTTTCTCTTCAAGCCGCTCGTTAAGTACGGTTCAGCGATATACATGTTATAATAGCGACAGGCGAGCCGACAGCCGTTTGATTTATAAACTTGAGCGATTTTGTGTGTCAGTGGTACGGCTGACGTTGCCGTGCATGCAATGTCGGGATGCCGCGCTATATACGTGAGACGCGTGAGGTGGTATAAGAGCAGTTGAATCCGCTCGTTTGAATCTGCATTAACACTCACCAGACCAATAACAAGATGGATGACGATGGCAACGAAGTGGGGGCTGTTCCGGCGGCTTTATTAGCGGTTCCTGCATTTGGCGGGCTTCTTTACCTCTATTGGGCTAGAAAATGGGCTATTGAGCGAGCTGAAGAGGGAAGACGACTCCACAAGGGAACTGCTTGGTTGGTACCAAATTCCGTCATTAGGAAGCGACAGGAGCAAGAACAGCGGGAGCAGGAAATGCGACAACAGCAACATGGAGTTATTGAGGTTCCGGCGCCTCCTCCATACATTCAACCGTCCCCAGCCGAGGATACACCACCGCCAGCATTTACTGAAGAAGCACTTCCAACGGTGCCACCACCAGCTCACCAACCATAACCCATTGATATCATATATATCATGGACATGGATGTGATCTTCCGCCTACATGAGCCAGAGAGTGTCCAGTCATTCCCCAGGAAAACCTGAAACCACTTGGTAACATGACCTCAGAAATCAAAAATGTCTCGTACCTACATGCGGCTTGACTCGTGGCTCCGAGCGCACTGCATAAGTCATGATACAAAGTACAATACTACAGATCCACTTGTGTCACGTGTCGTTTCAAACGCGCTAAAGACGGCACGATGAAACTTTCTCTTCATCAACATGGTTGTACAACAGTTCTCCTACTATTCAAAAGTTTTCAGTCATCTCTCTCTGGCTTTTGAAGAAGTTCTGGAAAAGATAAACTTTTGCGAGAACTTGATCTACAACTATGAAACGAAGCAATATCCACCTATGCCTAATAATCACCACGAACACGATCCACTAGGACTAGGCCATATCAGTGTAAACACGCTGGTTACGCTTCAGCCAGCCATCGCAGACCACCTTTACGGCCGTCCTATGAGAACCTTGGAGGAGCGGATGTATATTTTGGTGCAGGTTGAGCCAGTCGACTTTGACCAAGAGGTCTGTGAGTTGGCACAAGAAGAATTGAAGTTGAAGTTGGAAAACACTTCAGGACAACACGCCATTCTCGTCTTTACAGATGCCATTATTCTCTTCAACTACAAAGTGGTGAACGGTATGAGAGAGTTGGTTCTTCACTGCCAGCACACGAAGGATACCGTGGACAATGTCTTGAGCAGTATCAGTTCATGGCACCTTCAGAACGTTCCATTGGGAATAACTCCCTTTTCACCAGTAAGGTGATTGTGCCCAGGGTCGCCCAGGCTATCTAATTGTAAAGTTAGCTTTGGATCATGTGATCAAATGGTCCTTTCTCATTATCGGCGTCCTACTAGCAGTGTTCACTGATCAGGCGTAAAATACCTCCAAACCCTGGCTCTGCAGTCGCCTGAGCCGGTGGCGAACAAGTTACCTGCGGCACTTGACGTCACGGAAACGACCGTACCTTTGTGTCCCTGTAACACGAGCTGCACTTGCGCCGTTCGCGAGCCCCAGAAAATTACTTCTTGATCTTTAGAGCCCGAAAGAAACCACTGTCCGCCTGGCGTAGATGCTACTGACAGAACAAAGTCCTTATGGCCCATAAGAGTCTTGATACACTGGCCACTGTGCACTTCCCACAGTTTGATGGTCCTGTCGAAAGATGCTGAAACCAGCTGCTTACCGTCTGGTGTGAAAGCCACGGAGTACACAAAGTCCTCGTGGCCCTTGAGTTTCGCCACGGGGGAACCAGTATTGACCTCCCAGACACGCACAGTCCTGTCGAAAGAGCCAGCAGCAACGTGTGCTCCATCAGGAGAGATGGCAACTGTGGTAATCCCCTCTTCGATGTCGAGCTTCAGAATGCATTGGCCACTCTCCAAATCCCACATTCGAACGGTCCTGTCGCCGGAACCTGAGACAATGTGTCGGCCTGTTGGCGAATAGTCCAGCGAGTATATATCGTGCTCGTGGCCGGAAAGAACACGTTTGATCGTTCGCTGCTTGATATCCCACACGCGGATTTGCCTGTCATCGTCTGCAGTGACCAGAACATTTCCGTCCGGCGAAAAACACACCGACCGAACGTAAAGGTCTCCAACTAGGTCAATGGAGTCGTCCTGCAGCTTGCAAACGAGTTGGCCTGTTTGCACGTCGAAAATCCGAGCACTCCTGTTGCTACCGGTGGCGACAAATTTACCATCAGTAGAGAACCGTACACAGCAGACCACGCTATCGTGCTCCAGATTCTGAACGAGCTCCACGTCTAAACTTCGTGAAGCTTTCTCGTTGTACACCACAGACCAGTCTTTGACCCTCACCTGATTGGGGTTCTCAGCGTCCATAATGCACTGCGGCCGATTGAGGATCTAAGCATGTCTTTATAGTCAGTTCAGCCGTGCAGCAAACGCGGGCCACCACATGAGTTGGTGATGTAACCATAGAGCGATTTGCAGGAAAACGCCCTGTTCAGCCGTACCATGCCGCACAGGTTGCCGGGGTTACCATTCTGTCCTGCAGCAAATCAATACGCCTGCAATGAGCGGCACAGACTCTAAATGTTCGGAGTGGCTTGAACCTGGGCCTGTATGACTTTACGCTTGACAATTTCATGTGATCTGCGGGCTTGGCAACGGTTTTCTTGGCGACACGTGTTTGGCCGCATAGGACATCTATCCTCAACCAATTGCGCTATCATTTATAAAGTAAGGGTCCTTGGTTCCGGAACAGTCTAGGGGCCGTCTACTGATGGCTCAGCACCCGGACTGTTTTAATTTTGTTTTTCTATCTGTGATGCCAAAAAGTAAATAAAGGACTTCAGACGGGTTCTCGGCCATTAGTGTGTTACACGCAGAGAGCTGCCATACAATTCGGGGAACTTACGCCCCGCGAACGTACAAAGGCCCAAAAACGCAATTATTCAATTCACCACAATCTCAATACGAGTAAAGGACATCAGAGCTGTTACTCTACTTATCGGCTGTGAAGTGAGTTTTCCGAGTTTTTCAGCCTTTGTCCATGCGGCTCAACTCCTAGTAATTTCATGAACACCCCTCCTGAAAATCATGATGTAGACTTGGCTAAGAATACAGTAGAATATAACCCTGTTACTGATTCTCGAAGAAGCTGGGTCTCCACTAATTGAGATACTTTTAGTCATTTTCTACCAAAACTAGTCTATCTACTCAGTAGGACATCATACGGGCATAACAGCAAAGAGCGGTTCTCCTAAGCCTTAGCACCATACCTCTGGACCAGCTTTCCGTCTGGAATGGAAAAGAAAACACCCGGCTTATCCAACTTGAAGTAGCCCTTTCGCTCAAACTGGCACATGTCGTCGGCCTTCATGTCCTTAACGTTGACATCGGCGTAGGAGGGCTTATGAATCTCAGTGACTGGGGTCAAAAAGTCCTCGTAGTTCTCGCCCTCCTCGATCTTGTCCTTGGTGATAAGGTGGTCAAAGTCCACCAAGTCGACCTCAGTCAGGTCGTCAGTAGCAGCCAACCACGTCAGTTTCTTCTCAGTCTTCTTGAAGTCACCCTCGAGATGCAGTTTAGCGGAGATGGCCACGACATCGTCGCCCGTTCGCTCGATCTTCTCAACGATAATGTTACCCCAATCCATGAGGGTGAGCTCCTCGTTGTCTTTGATAGTGACGGCGTCCTCGTGATCAATCAGGACTTCGTGGAAGTAGATAACCTTCTTGCTGCCAACGTCTGGGTTCTTCTTGTGCTTTGGCTTGTCCTCAATGACCTTTGTGGTTGGGGCGCCAGAAATAGTAATCTTGACTGCCTTGTCTTTGACGACAGCGGTAAACCGTGGCACGACTGGATCAATAACCTTCTTGTTGTAAGCCCAGATCATGGACCAGTCCAGGTTTAGAATGTTTCGCGATGGACCCTGGGAAATGATGAAAGCCTGAAGAGCCTCGACGGTCATGCCTCTTCGTCGCACACCTCGGACAGTGGGGAATCGCGGATCATCCCATCCCGAAACTCGGCCACTGTCAACGAACCACTGCAGCTTTCGCTTTGACAGCAGCGTTCGCACAAAGTTGATTCTAGAGAAATCCCAGATGTGCACCTTTCGCAGGTTCAACGCCTTGAGCATCCAGTCGTACTGTGGGTTCCTGTCTCGGTACTCATTGGTTCTGAGAGCATGGGTAACGCCCTCGAGGGCATCCAGAACTGGAGCACAGAAGTCGTAGGTTGGGTACATCTTCCAGGTAGTGCCGGTTCGGTGGTGTGGGTTGACCACGTTACATCGGTAGATGACTGGGTCTCGCATGGCCTTGTTGTTGTCATCAACAGAAATCTTGGCTCGAACACAGTTCTTCTGGCCTTCTTCAGAACCCTTCTTCATCTCGTCAAAGATTCGCAAATTCTCCTCGACAGTTCGGCTTCGTCGAGCAGAGGCGATACCCTCACCACGCTCCTCTCGCATCTGCTCAAGAAGGGTGTCGTCACAATAGGCCTTGCCCTCCTGAATCATCTTGACAGCGAGTTCGTACATGTGCTGGAAGTGATCAGAGGAGTGAGAAATCAAGTCAGCCTTGATGCCCAGCAGCTTCAAATCCTCGATAATGGCTTCCTCGAACTCAACCTTCTCCTTGCTTGGGTTGGTGTCGTCGAATCGCACCAGAAGCTTACCCTTGTACTGTCGGGCAAAGTATTGGTTAAGAATAGCGGCCTTAGCGTGTCCAATGTGCAGGTATCCAGATGGCTCTGGTGGGAATCGAGTGACAACCTTACCCTCCTCAGCATCGATAAGGTCAATATCGAACGAGGCCTTGGAGTTCTCTTTCTTCTGGCCGGCCTTAGCGGACTTTCGCAGCTCGTTAACCTGGGCAGTGAAGACATCCAGAGCCCTGCCGAAAGCTTTGTTCTCGACAGTATCAAAGTGCTTGTACCATCGAGCAATGTTGACAAAAGTTCCATTCTTGACGACAGAGGCAACAACGGCGTTAGATCGCAAAACACCCCAGACGGCGACATCAGCAACAGTGGTCTTGTAGCCGACAATGTAAGACCTGAAGTTGAGGTGGCTCTCAAGCTTCTCCAAGGCTGGGGTCAGAGTCTTGAAGTCCTTCACAGCGAGTTTATCGAATGCAAACTCAACCCACTCAGCAGTATCCTTGGTGGATGGAATGGCCTGAGGGAAAGTCTGCGAAAGATATTCAACAACCTGTTTGTTTCCAGTTATCTTCTTGCCATTGTGCTCAAGTTCAACATCAGACTCAGTGACCTTGGGAAGGTCAACCATCTTCACCTCAATTGGAGAGGTGTTTTCATCAATGTTCACCAGGGCGCTGGCAATCAGAGCGGCATAGCCAATCAAGGGCGCCTTCAGCGCCAACGTGAGAGTCATTGTGGAGTGGAGGTCGGGTTGAATTTTTATGTTCTCGAGCTGGGAGTCATATGGGTTAGGGTCGCGTTCTGAGATGATTAAGCCACCTAAATGAGAAAGTGAGTAACCGGTGAGTAACATGTGAGTGATGTTGAAGAATGGTGGGGTGGATATGTAGGTGTGAGTATAGCGTGTGACTCAAATAGATTTGTTGGGTTACTCAAGAAGTGGAATGGATTAAGAGAGGTTACCGATGGCAGTAGAAGCCAATATGTGATTTCAATGGACATGTGGGGTGCTTATGCATGTGTATGTAACGCAGTAGTCTAGGGTCAGTTTAGGCAGAAGGTAGTCTCCTCGATTTGAACGAAGCCAAGTAGGTTGGTTTGCTCTGAATAGATAGCTTTGGCGGCTTCTGAATAATATGAGGCTATTCCGGGCTATCGGGCAATAGCTTCTTCATGTCTTTTAATAGCTTCTTCATGTCTTTTAATAGCTTCAAGTCGCAGCTCAAAGGTTCAGTCTGTAGGTGACGGAAAGTATTATGTAAGCCCTGACAAATGGCCTCGCGCGCTGACCGAAGACACAACCTTTGTCATGCATACGACGCGCGACAAACAACCAGCGCGCACAACTCTTTGAAATTTTAAGTCATTTCACCCAGATATCACGATAGAAATTGATATACACGGCTCAGGCATATAGATTTTGATTCCTCATCACAACACTAAAGATTTCATGCACCCAGACAATCTCTATCAGTCCACAGTCGCAGTTCGTCGGATGTCGGTCTCTCCGGTCCAGAAGGCTCACTGACGCTGCTGACAAGGCGACGAATGGAGCTGGTGTCCCAGAGTGTATCACTATTCGCCAACACCAACGTCAGTGAGTTTCATTTTGACAGAATTAATTGACAATAAGTCTTAACCCAGGCAGGTCTCTCTTCACGTGGACGCCGTTTGAACCTTTTATTTACAGTGTCTTCTAGAAATTTACTTACTTCTAACTAGAAAAAGTTCCACTAACAATTGTATATCTCCTACGCTCAGAATCCTTTGCCGATGAGTCCCCACCTCAGCCCTACGGTCCCCCACCGCCATCTCTACATTGGGACAAATGCCCCACTCGCCAACTCATTGTGCATGCATTCTCCGCAGGGTCAGGCGGCTGACACTTGGACAAAGTTTTTCTTCCAAAGCGTTCCACAGTAGGTTCAATCCTGAGACTATAAATGCGCGCTCAATTTCACCCTAGCCCTTTGGTTAGCCTGTTCCTAGCCCTATTTCCTAAGCCGCTTCTTCCGAGGCTGCGCATCTAGATCTGTTAATTGTAGCGGTAACCGCAGCAACTTCTATAGTCCCTACATATCAATATAGGCTTGTCCTGATGATTAACCGTTCAATGATGCTAAAATTAACGGCGCAGGCATTGCTGCTTGATGGTACTCCACAACTCCCAAAAGAAAAAATTTTCCTCTTACACTACATTCACCAGCTACATAGCGAATACAACATCCTGAGTGTTGCCGCAGCGAGACTATAAATTCAAGCCATATCCGCCATTTCCAAGTCTTAGTCCAGTTCGGCCAGCCACTGTTGCGCGAAGAGAGCAATCAAATCGTTTAGCGCCGAGATCACACCCATCGTCACAACACTAACGCCATCCTCACTGACTACAGCGCTTAGCACCAGATCACTCTAAGAACTAGTCCGATCTTGAATCAACAGTATTCTACAAGCTATTTTCTACTGAGAAGGCGAACAAAGATCGTGTAGATCATCCGACCTCTTCACAAACCACGGCCTAGACCTCTTCACCACTTACCGTCCCTACACAATGACAGAAAGCCAACCCTCCAGCGCCGACTCTCTCTTTGAGTCGGTTTTCTCTGAAGTTTCCTCCTTCACCGACCCGTCTGCCAGCATCACCCTGCGGGCTCTTGTCACGTCCAAAGAAGCCGGCGTCATCATCGGAAAAGCCGGCAAAAACGTCGCCGACCTGAGGGAACAAACGGGCGTCAAAGCTGGCGTCTCCAAGCCTGTTCCCGGTGTTCAGGAACGGGTTCTAACGATCAGCGGATCGCTAACCGGCGTGTCGAAAGCCTACGCCATGGCGGCAAAGACGCTGGTCGACAGCCCCACTAGTGGAAACTATGCTTACGCCCAGTCGCCAGCACCACCGCCCGGAATCGCCACAATCAGACTGCTAATCTCACATCAACAGATGGGAACCGTCATTGGACGACAGGGCCTCAAGATTAAGACTATTCAAGAGAAGAGCAAAGTACGAATGGTGGCGACCAAGGAGATGTTACCTCAGAGCACGGAGCGAGTCGTGGAGATTCAGGGAACGCCAGAGGCTGTCGAGTCTGCCATTACAGAGATTGGAAAGTGTCTGATTGAGGACGGCGAGAGGCCCGGATCTATCCCGTACAACCCGCAGAACCTAGGCCAGACTAACGTGCGATCCAGGTTCAACGCTCGGGTCGAGCCTACTGCCGACGGAGAGGTGTACCAAGAGATCAGAATCCCTTCCGATATGGTGGGATGTATCATCGGCAAGGGTGGAGCCAAGATTCAAGAGATTCGACGCATCTCCGGTGCCAGGATTTCCATTGCGAAGCAGCCACATGACGACACTGGCGACCGGCTGTTCACCTTGAAGGGATCGCAGCGGGCTAACGACCACGCTTTGAGACTGTTGTATGAGCAGCTAGAGCTGGAAAAGACAAGACGGTCCGAGGAGTAGGGGAAATTCGAGGCTTTTGAACTCTGGAGATTCAATTTTCCAAAACCTGAAACACAGTCAACACTGCCGACTCCAACCACACCACTCTCTAATGTCGAAGGACCTCTGACACACATGAGCCATTTTGATCACACCCTTTTGAACAAATAAAACCGCCCTTTGGAAAGCAAACACTGAAACGAACAGCCGGAGTGAATAATGAGTAGTACGTAACGTTAATACGATGACGACAAGACCCAATGCCAGAACATAGTGGAATCCTGTAGGCTCAGTCTCGGCACATCAATAGCCCGCCAGAACCTATAAATAGCTTACCATCTTCTGTAAATGTGGGCTTTGGCTTGCGGTGAAAATTTTGCAATTCACTCAATCTGTCGCGGCGAACGCACAGCTCCCCACAATTGCTCGTCTGTCAGTTCTTGTCGAGGTGCTGTTGTCGTCAAGGCAACACAGCTATCCGCTGCAGGCCCATCGCGCATGTCATGATATCAAGCCGCTTGAGACCACAGCCCCATGCATATGGCGCCGCATCACTACATATGACGCATATAACCAGGTTAAGGCGGTAAAAGTTACATGCAGCAATATTAAGTCACGAGCCGTTGGGGGGTTTTGTTTGCTATTTGAGGCTGTCCGGCGTGGTTGGTGTATATGATTTGGTGCATGGTTTCTGAAGCGAAAACGCGCGGGAGGAATGCAACTCAGGCGTGTAAATTGATATAACCTAACCTAAGGTTGTCATGTTATGGGTATTACCGGCAATAGATATATAGATACATTGTTTACAGCATGCTTCAACTGCCCTTTTTGAACGCCTTGCCCGTGAAAGGGTTAATTTCGGCGATAACGTACTAATGTACAGGGCATCTTGCCAATACTTGGGGAGCTAGCAAGCGGTGGTGGGAAAAGCGTTCACTGGTTATACCACAAAAAAGTTGAAACCTATCCGTCGTACCAATATACAAAACTACACGGCGTAGAGTCTCCGAGTACGTTGTGGGCGTAAGCGAAGTTCTCAATTCGATACGAGTCCGGGCCGTTTTCAACCGTATTTAGCCTCCAGTTCCTGACGTATAAACAATGGCGAAATTGCACGAAACACGTTGAACCCAGGCTATCCTGTCCGTGGCCAGCTTCGGCTCTCTCAAACTAACTAGCTAGATGGATATAGCTCATGGATATAGCTCACGCAAAAGTCATCAACACAACGTTATATGTCAAGGTGTTTAACTAATTCGTAGGTGACCCCCCTAAATGTTCTTTTTCTAACGCTTACATATCAATACATTGATACTGCCGGCAAAATCGATTCTGCAGTCCCCCGAGGGTTAGGGCCAGGTCAAGGGTTCGGGCCAAGTATTTTATAGGGTAAGGATGCAAGCCCCCGCGATCTAACCGATGGAACGCTGGGTTAGGGTGTCACGTGCGTCACCGGCAAGGGGTGTTTTGGGTTTGCCTAAAAGAGCAGTGCATCAACATTGATGAATGTATCATATTAACTTCTTCATTACACGACAGCGGATATGAGCGACATGAGACGGCTCAAACCGAGCAACGCTTATAACCTGGTTGGCTTCGAAACGATCAATGACGCGGTTCTTAGGGAAATGAATGAGAGAGCGAAGAGTAAGTGTCCCAACGATTTGGCGTATTTGCACTGGATATAGCTGATTCTGGTGGTTATTTGGCGCAAACCTGATCTAAAGCCGATGCTTCGGTGCATAGATTTGACTGATTTGGTTAGATTTGGTTGGTGGATTGACAAAGTGGACCAGGCAGCATTGAACGGGTTATCCGCGGGATTGGTATACTTAAGCGATTTGAGGTCTAAATCCATGCAATCTGGTATACTTATGCGGAACTTCAGAGTATCACCGATATAACGATATTTTCATATGCCAAGCACGCAGTGAAAACACAACTCAGTTGAACGCTGCTCAAGTTGACCTCGCAGTGTATCAGCCAACAGATGAGAAGAGGCATAAGACAAGTACTTATACCTCCGACTCTCCTGGTACCACGCCTCATTCTGCAAACCACTGCGCCTATTAGCAAGGGTACCTATAACATGCTAACAAAGACCTCGTTCAACAGCCACAGTCTGTTCCTAATCCCGAGCCGCAGCCAAATGCTAGAATTGGAAATACGGCCGCTAATACAATGGCGTCGTTGAGGACGTCCCCAAGGACGACGCGGACACACAAGAGATACTCAAGTATTCACAGGAGAAACTTTGCAAAGATGGAGAGCATCGCCCAGCATTACGCAGGGAGGAGGCAGAGGGCAACCCCTAATCCGCAGGTTTCAAGCTCTGTCACCACATCTGTTCTTCCACCGCAGGTTCAATCAGCTGCGTTGACAGGTACAACCAAGTCACACATACCCAACACGGAAGGAAAGCGGGTGGAGACCACCAACGTCCTCTTTAACAGTCCCGCCAAGCGAAGAAAGATGGATGACACAGGACGAAAGGTCGAATTGCGTTCGTCCACTTCGATTGCGAACCTCCAACTGTTGAAGGAACAAAGTGACAAGGAGAAGCCCTTGACCAAGAGCCCCTCAAAGACGTTACTCGACTGTGGAAGAATCGTCAAGTCTCCGGCAAAGACTTCGCTCGACAGCAAGTTGGTGAAATCGCCGTCAAAGCTCAAACAGTCTCCATCTAAGGGCTCTCTGAGAGAATCCCCTTCCAAGAGTTCTCTTCGAGAAAGCGAAAGCAAAATTCCAAAGTCGCCCTCCAGAACACTTCTGGAGAAGGCCCTGGGCAAGTCCCCGTCAAAGATGTCGCTCGTTCAGAGCGCAAGCTCTGACCCATTCACTGACCCCCCTGCCCCTATTGCTGCTAAACCTGCAGCCCCCGCGGTTCCACCTAAACCCGCCAGACTAACACACCAGGTGTCCCGACCGCTATTGCGAGAGAAGCCATCCAAGCTCGAATCTCTCAATGAAATGTGCATTCAGAAACTTGCGCCGGGTCCTCGACTTCTCAAGACCACGAGTACCCGAACACTGCGAAATAGCGTCAGCGTTGCTAGCTTCAGAAAGCCACCTGAGAGGCGACTTGAAGGAGCCTTGACCCCAACGAAACGGGTCCAGAATATGCTCAACACACTTCCAAGCAAGACCAGCACTCCTCCAAAAGTTGTGGCCTCGCTGCTCTCGACAATCTCGCCAACTCCCAAAGTCAAGATTCAAAGCGACCGTTTGACGAGGACCAAGCACATTGCAAAGTCAACGTCCAGTCTAAGACCAGACTCTAAGGACAGGCCAAAGTGGAGGTGAGACGCTAACCCTGCCTCAACTCTAGATGAGTTACAACAATCATTCACTCACTCATTACCAATACCCACACTGGCTGCGCTAGCCAGCTAATGAGACTACGTCGTTCTCACCGCATCTGCGCTTATCTATTATTATTATTGTTTGGTTGTTTTCGTTAGTTTTGTTTGGAAAAGTTTAATTGAGTTATAGATGGTTTATCGATAACAATGCTCTGCGCGCGCCCGGCATTTCCTTCAACTTCTGAACACCGATTCCCCGACGCTCCATCTCTCCATGATTCTAAGCTTATAATTGGGAATTAGAGTACGGGTTCCTCCATCATGCTGGAAACCAAAATGCTACTTTTATGCCGAACGATCCGATCGATGACTGAATCTTGCTTCTCTCTCAGCTCGACTCACCTAAAAAGTCTACAACACCTCCTGTTCCACATGGTCTCCCGCTGTAGTACTGGGTAAGGCTCTCTCGGACTTAACTATGATTGATCGGACGGGGAATCGTGTTTTCCCGGGGATGTGGCCGTAGACGTGATGCTGTGTAGGTGAGAAGGTTACTAGGTGACTTCCACTTAGGAGTGGCTCCAGCCTAGTGAGCGTAGAGCGCCTTTAAGAACCTGTAGACTTCCCTCAGTTGATGTCATTTACTGTCCGTATCGATATCGTCTTGCCGAGATCTGCTACCTACCTCGCGCGCAATGCTGGCAAAGTCATGCCATATGTTCGAATTCGTGCATTTACTCAACGTTCCTGTTTGCTTGAAAAGAGGAATTCCGATGTCTTCGTGTCACATGCTTAGTTCGTTTCCGGGGTTTAATTTTCAGTACGTCAAAACAGCCACGCGTATAAAATCTTACAAGCAAGGCACTTCCCTGGTGGCTTCAAAATACGCGAACTAAGTAAACAACGCCGCGAATGTGACGTTCAGCAAGGCGGTGCTTGCTTGCCGACCGGAAACGACCTAGAAAGCTCCCGGCCACCCAAAAAGCTATATACTAGTAGTATATGCCGCACGTATAGAGGCAGAATAGTGGTTACTGTCTGTGTTTGTGCAGGCAAGGTGAGGATTTCCTAAGAGTTGAACTATACAATATACGGCCTGAAAACAAGCTGTTTCAGTATGCAGTACGTGATATGTGCAGTCTGGACGCGCGCTCACAAAAGCAAATTCCGCGACAGCCGTGTCTGGTGGAATAACTGTATCAGCAGAGGATAGTCGCTTCGTGTTAATTAATTGCGTGCTGAGAATGAATAATTCAGTGTGATTCGCTGCTATTCCCGAGCCTGTTTTCGGCATCAATTGTTCTGCGGCGCGGGCCGGCCGGCCTCACCGATCGATAAAGCTATAGGAACATATATATAGTCAGAACTAGCGCCTTGATCTACTGCGCATATTCATTCCTGTGCTAAGCGATGACTAGTTGAGACATAACGAAGGGGTTTAACGCTTGTCTCAGAAAAATAACGTTATGCGCAGCTAGCGCTGGGTTTCTTATATACTCATGATATAGCCAATGTTTACACCCACAAGGCTCATGCAGCTATACAGGGACCTCACTCTCAACAGTTTAGAGCTAGTCGTTATAGTATAGTATGGTTTACGTGATCAATGCTATGGCCGGTGGTGAGATCTCTATTAGCTCAGCTGGCGCCGGAAACGGTTTCCAACGCCAGTCACGCTGTGGCTAGAAGCGTACTCAATGAACTGGAAGCTCAAGCATACGAGAGTAACCGTTGCCTATTTGCACGTCTCAGTGCCAGATAGTAAGCTATATAACATCCGAGGGTTACAGAGCATGACGGCTCCCACCTGAGTTCAACTCAGCGTCCGACGCGGTCATAGCTAGCGGGCGAGTTCATGTGCAAGCACCGTCTCCTAACTTTACCGTGTTCTACGGCACGCATCCGTGCTTAGCAGCAACGATATAAAACATTTCCGACAACAGTCTGACCTTGTCTCAGAAATATCGCTCCGGTGGTAGTTCGTTGCTGGCCACTCCAAATACTTGCTCAACCTACCACAACATGATTGTCAAGGCAGAAAACTGTGAACAGCTTCTACAGCAACTCAAGAAAGAAGGCACCACGTGCGTGTACTTCTACGACGGCGATCAGCCGGCTTTTCCCGTCGACTCCATTTTCAACTTGGTGGCGCACGACCATTCCGGCATCAAGTTGATCAAGGCCGACTGTGGCGTGCAAGATTTGGACCAGGCCCAGGCAGATTTTTGTGACGAAGAAGACTCGCTTCCTGTATTTGCCGTCTTTAGAAACGGCGAGCAGCTCGGAACATGTGGTGGAAACGACCCGAACGGAATCCACCATGCCATCAACAACATGCTGACAAATTAATCTACTATAGGTCCATAGTGAATTAATCTCATGCCATCAACAACATGCTGACAAATTAATCTACTATAGGTCCATAGTGAATTAATCTCTCGGGCAAATGTTTGATATTAGCAGCCGTTACGCCTTCGTATCACGTGAATCAGCCACCACCATACTGTAAGGTTCATAACAAAACCTTCTGCACGTACTGTAAATTAACCACCTCATCGCATGTGTCTCATCTTCCCAACCCGGCTGCATCGCCATAGCAACACGCGCTTGACGACACCTGACACGTCTCTCGCCCTGACCCTCGCTAGTGTCTCATCCCCTGTTCGCCATGTACCCCACCACTCTCCGAGATTTTCCGACCGGCAGTTCCGCGTCACGTGAACGGAACCGCGGCTAGTAGCGCCAACGGCACTTCGGCGGTAGACTTCGGCAATGCGGCACTTCGCCGTGGGTCTAAAGCGTTTTACGGGTAGTGTAGTGGAGTTGAGTGGAGAAAAAACGTAGCATAATAGGGAACGATTTGTATGGCCCGTCTCCACGGAAACGAAAACCTTGTATTGGGTGCTTGTTGGTTCCGTTCTGTCCGTACCGCCTAACCGAGTTCCGGTTATCGGTATCTACCAATCAGTGATGCTTATGCCTCCGAAATCATCCGAAATTCTGCACAAAACGGACTTGACAGCCCTAGAAATTCCCCATTCAGATAGGGCTTTTCACTGCCGGGTAACGAAAATTTTTCTGCGCGCAAAAGCAATTTACCAGCACCGGGCCCGGTCAGGCGCTGAGCGAAAATCATTGGTGGAAAATGTGTTTTGTATATAATGTGCGCACTATTCCCAAAGTTTTTTTCTTCTTCACTACCCCCTTGGGAAGGACACAAAAATGGCAAACGATTCTGTACGTATATGAAGAGCTTCATAGGGAGCGCACCGGCGAGTGAATCCCGGTATTCAGAAGGATTGTATTGTTGATATTTGTTTGGTTCTCTAGGATGGTTTGGTTACCACCTAGCCGCTACAAACTATGAAGATTCTAACTCGGCATTACTAGTTGATAACTAGTTTGCCTGGTTGTTCCCGTTTGGTTCTCGCTAATACAGAACTTCCTCATCGACTTCATGATGGGCGGTGTCTCCGCCGCCGTCTCTAAGACTGCTGCCGCTCCAATCGAGCGAGTCAAGCTCCTCATCCAGAACCAGGACGAGATGATCAAGCAGGGCCGACTTGCCCGAAAGTACGACGGTATTGTTGAGTGCTTCAAGCGAACCAGCGCCGAGGAGGGTGTCATTTCCTTCTGGAGAGGAAACACCGCTAACGTTCTGCGATACTTCCCAACCCAGGCTCTGAACTTTGCCTTCAAGGACAAGTTCAAGAAGATGTTTGGTTTCAAGAAGAACGAGGGCTACTGGACTTGGTTCGCTGGTAACCTGGCTTCCGGTGGTATGGCTGGTGCCACCTCCCTTCTGTTTGTCTACTCCCTCGACTACGCCCGAACCCGACTTGCTAACGATGCTAAGTCTTCCAAGGGCGGTGGTGAGCGAGAGTTCAACGGACTGGTTGATGTTTACCGAAAGACCCTCAAGTCTGACGGTCTTGCCGGTCTGTACCGAGGTTTCGGCCCATCTGTTGTTGGTATTGTTGTCTACCGAGGTCTGTACTTCGGATGTTACGACTCCCTGAAGCCTGTTGTTCTGGTTGGTCCTCTTGAGGGTAGCTTCCTGGCCTCTTTCCTGCTTGGATGGGCTGTTACCACTGGTGCTTCTACTGCCTCTTACCCACTCGACACTGTCCGACGACGAATGATGATGACTTCCGGCCAGGCCGTTAAGTACAAGTCCTCTTACGACGCTTTCACCAAGATTGTCGCCGCCGAGGGTATCAAGTCTCTGTTCAAGGGTTGCGGTGCTAACATTCTGCGAGGTGTCGCCGGTGCTGGTGTCATTTCCATGTACGACCAGCTCCAGCTCATCCTCTTCGGAAAGAAGTACTAAGTTTGAGTATTGCTCAAGTTTACTAAAAATAGAGTACGCTAGACAAGGTTCGCATGCACGTATTTTCCTAGTAGTCGCTTCCACAGATTCACGATGTTGCTTAGTCTCACTTAGTAGCAACGGTTGCCGGCAGAACACAGGTGTCGAACTGCCATGAGCACGGACTTCTCGATTGGTCTACAATAAGTTTAGATCTAACTAGCCACTATCATCGGTAACTATCAGAAGCGCAGTATTTAAGGCCATCTCGCTCTCCTCTTTCAAACTTTTCACTCCTACGCGTCACCCTTACACCTCACAGGTTTCACATGGTTCACTTTGATTGGACGCGCGCTGGGCAGCCCAGTAGCGTGTTTCGCCAATGTTTCGAAAATTTGCATGGAGACGCCGGTAGATAAGCGGTGGGGCATAGAACGCGGAGAACCGGGCGAGCTAGCGGGCCATTTGACTAGCACTGGCAGGGCTTCCTTTGACGGGTACGAAGTTCGCATTTGGGCTGTGTAATGACGCGTCCTAGAAAATGACCCAAGATTAGCTATAAACGTTTTTGCAAGTGTTTACGACTGTCGGCCGTGAAGGATTTTGCAAGTGTCTGAAATTTGGATACCTGCATGGCTCGAACATGTCGTTGACAATCTAACCACCATTTCTTAGCCTCGAGCTGAGACCTTAAAGGTTATGGGGTAGCCAAGTGTTTTAAAATCTTTTTTGAGTTAAAAGATCAACAAACGGCTCGCCCCGCCCCTGTTAACTGTTGCTCGCAGTCGAGCACTCCTCTGCGTTCACACAGAAGGGTTTAACGCTTATATGTTTTCGTTTATATCGTATCCCCTGTTAGTGTTGAGTGGGACTAATTTTAAGAGGCCAATTTTCCGCCGTAACATCCTGAACATAGCGGTGATCCACGCAAAACTTCGAGTGCTAACATTTTCAGCGATCAACCTCAAACGGTGAAGTGCCGCGTGTTTGAGTATGGCGTCCCGCTGCGCCTGTATGCAACCCTTGATAACGTGGCCACACGAGGTAAATCTCCTCTAAGCACTCTTCCAGTGTATTTAACCAAGACTTCTCAAGTGTTTAGCGATTCTGACAATTGCGGCGTTATATTTTCCACCCGTTAGGTTCCAAAATGCCCTGCAGATCTGCGCGCGTCACGTGATTAAAACCGCCACTCCAGGTGCTTGCAAATAAACGTTTAGCTCATTTTATTCAATACGCCCGTACAGCAAAGGGTTGAAGATGGCCGACTACACACCGCCTGAATCTGGGCCGAAGCGGCCCCGTCAGCGAGTATCCCAAGCCTGCGACGCCTGCCGGCGAAAGAAAATTAAGTGCAATGGAACCAAGCCCATTTGTTCAAATTGTGTTCTTGTGCAGTCTGAATGTATCTACACAGAGAGTGGGCCTCGAAAGCCTCGAAGCAAGAAACCAAAGGGTGGTGATATAGAATCTAGGCTGGAGAGGATAGAGAGTATGCTGGAACAGCTGACAAAGACGGAATACGAAAGCGACGAGCACGAATTTGAGTATGAAGGCAAGGTCGAGGGCAAGGTTGTGGAGAGCAAAGCATCAGAATCTTCGGACATTTTCAACATTTCAAAAGCAAAAGGCGTGGACAAATTTTTCTCGAGCGGGACTTTTTTCAATCTGTTGACCAGAAATGGTGTTCAGTGGATCGCAAAAAAGACTGGCGATAGCTCGGTTTCTGAACGGCTGTCACGGCTGTTACTGGACATGCATTGCGATCAGGTTGAGCGAATAAGACCCCTCACTGAAAACAACCAGGTAATAGATCTCGACAAAAAAGTGGTCACGATATGCTCTGAGATATATTTCTATGCTGACCCCAGCATATGGCATGCATTAGTGACGAGAGACGAGTTCAACTCTTATATTGAAAATATAGAGCAGAACGGGTACGCGGAAAACTTGATTTTGTCTGCAATTGTCTCTCTGTGTCTTCCCCTGGTGCTGTGGGATGATGCCTTACTGGAAGAGTTGGGGGTCGACGATCTATGGGCTGTGCACAAGACATATATGGCCGCGGCCATGTACTATTTTCAAAAGGTCAATCTGATTGGATCAAGCGTCACCAGCTTACGAGGCATTGTCCTGCTAATTCAGTCTCTGCTCTGTGGCAGCCACAGTCTCGCGGCCCCAACACTGCTTCACACCGCTGTCTTCTTCGCATTCGATCTCGGCCTGAACCGACGTGAGAGTTCCCACGGTTTGACCGACGTCGAGGCAAACCGTCGAAGAGCCCTGTTTTGGCTGGTTTTCATCCTCGAACGCGAATGTGCCATGAAACTGGGCAACAGTATACGCACGCCGGACTATGATATCACTGTTCCGTTTCACGAGGCAAAGTACGGGCTGTGTCTCAACGGAGTGGACATTCTTGTTGAAATGGCGAGGCTATTCCAGATCTACGGCCGTGTGTACAAGCTGTTGTTCTCAGCCAAAGTCTCACGCAACACACCTACCGAGGTCGTTCGCGACGTTTTAGCGCTCCATACCGAACTGGCCGAATGGAAAGAAAAACTGCCTCCAGAGATTAAACTGGGAAAGAAAGTAGAACCGGAGAAATGGGCTGCGTTTCTCCCGGAATCACGGTTTCACCACTTTGGACTTATCCAACTTCACCTATGCTACTATCATATTCTCTCCGCCATCCACAGAGTGACGGCTTACAGTCCAGGTTGGGTCAGCCTGGCAGTCAAGCACGGCGGGGAGAAATACAACGTGCTGTTAACATCGCCGGAGATATGTGTGGATTGCGCGCGGGTATCGCTTGACTATTTACTGGCTATTCGAACTTGGGGCGACCATTTCATGGCTACCATTCTCTACTTCTGCGCTTCAAGCTTCATCACTCTATTTATTACATGTATCGCCCGGCCTCTGGAACCCAGCTCGGTAGACGACCTCTATCTCATGAAGAGAATGTTGGAAACCTTCAACAACATTGAAGTGACAAAAACAACAAAGTGGATAGGAACAACCTCCCTTGAGCAGAGGAAATTCTGGAGTGCCTTCTACAACATTGCTCTCGATAACCTCAAACGACAAGGGGCATTGAACTTGCCGACGCCTGAATCCGATTTTGGCATTGAATCTGATATTCCGTTTGAGCTGTTGGACACTGTGCCTACAGGTTCCGTGGGCTCAGGTCCGTTTGACTTTGGGTTTGGAGAAGAGGGAGAGGGTGGGTTTATGGCGCATTCACTCCACCAAATGTCGAGTTATTTCTACTCTTGGGATACAGATATGTTGTTCTCAGATGTCAATCAACTGGCTCAGTAGATACTGGTTACTCCCGTTGATTGCAACGCAGCTCGCCACCACGTATAGCTAGTCTGCCTCCAGATAAATAATGCTCACCGCTCATGGTAACTAACAGATAATAAAACATATATCATTTGATACACATCATCGGTACGTTTCTGAGGTGGCCAGGTGGGCATGTAGCAAAAAGTCTACAACACCTCCTGTTCCCACATGGTCTCCCGCTGTAGTACTTGGAAAGGCTCTCTTGGGTTTAACTATGATTGATCGGACGGGGAATCGTGTTTTCCCGAGGATGTGGCCGTAGACACTGAACGATCGCGAGGAGAACGATTAGGAGGAGCAGTACACTGGGGTGTACAATGAATTCGAGATTAGTTTCTAGTTGACATCTTCTGTGTACATTAGAACAGCGGAGCAAGAAGTAGCATCAGCGCACATTATAATATTGCTAGCAATTTATGCGACGTAGTGTGGTGAGTTCAGTGTAATCGACGCGCTCAACAAAACTCCCAATTCTCAGTGACTTGATTTTCACAAGAGATTGCTCATTCTTCTAACCCGCAGTTACGGCTAAGATTGAGTTAAGAAATATATTAAAACATTGACAATCATTACGTTAGTAAACAAAGCTAAGAGGCGAGAGACTTTGGAGAGGACTTTTCGTTCTCCTCTTGAGCCAGTGACTCTCCTCGGGAAGGCACCAGGCCAGGCAAGTTTCCACCGTTCTCGTGAGCCTCCCAGTCATAGCCGATTTCTCCCATCTCGACCACATCGGTACCAGCCATCTCGTCCTCGACGGTCAATCGGATTCGCAGCGAAGGAATTCGATTGAGGACAAGCAGCGTGATGCAAGAGAGACCGAAAGACCAGGCGAGAGTGGCAGCGGCAGCAGCCAGCTGGTATCCTAGCTGTTTCCAGTGGTGGTTCATCCATCCTCCGAGGATAACCGTAGCACCGTCGAGAGCCGCGACGTAGTCAGCAGCAAATAGACCAGTGCAAACAGAGCCAATGAAGCCACCGACACCGTGCAGGGCAAACACATCAAGACCATCGTCAATGTGCAGAATGTGCTTCAGATCAATGGCGTAGTTGGCACCGAGAGCAGTGAGGAAACCGATAGGCACGGCTGTATAGATTGGAACGAAACCGGCGGCAGGAGTGATACCAACCAGACCAGCAACGGCGCCAGAACACAAAGCGGCAGTAGACCATTTCCTGCCTTTTCGGAAGTAATCGATAAACATCCAGGACAGAGCACCACAAGCAGCAGCCAAATTAGTGTTGGCGGCAGCGTAGTATCCTCGGATGGTGGCGTTACCGGAAGATCCACCGTTGAAGCCGAACCATCCAAACCACAGGAAAATAGTTCCAAGAACCATAGTGTTGATGGAGTGTGGCTTGTAGACAGGCATCTTATCGGCAGCTGGGTCGTGTCGTCGTCCGCAGACCAGAGCGTAAGCGAGAGCACCAGCGCCAGAGCTCATGTGCACTGGACCACCACCAGCAAAGTCGAGGGCTCCAAGCTTAGCAGCCCAGCCGGCAGGGTTCCAGGTCCATTCAGCGATTGGGCAGTAGACAATTGTCATCCAGATGAAGAGGAAAATCATCATTGGGCCTAGTCGAGCTCGCTCGTGGGCGCCACCGAGCATAAGCGTACCGGTGATGGCGGCAAACATACCCTGATAGAGCATGTAGAGAATGTCTGGAATTCGAGAGCTGCCGACAGATGGTTGGGCGAGAACATTCATCATGGCAAAGTTATCGAGCTTACCGAGGAAGGCGCCGGCCTCGTGAGAAAATGTTAGTGAGTAGCCCCAGAAAAACCATTGAAATGTCACCAAAGCAACGGCCATCATACTGGCCCAAACCAGTGACAGAGAATGCTTTTTTCGAGACATGCCAGAGTAGAGAAGACCAACTCCTGGAATCATGATCCAGACCAGGGCGGACGACACCATGATCCAGACCATATCGGCCAGTTCATACTGCTTGTTGAGGTCTTGTGTGAGTGAGTCGCCTCCAGTAGGGGGGACAGGTGCAGAAGAGTTCATCACGAAGCGTAGCGAGTGAACTCTTAGCTATAGTCTTTGTTGGTAAATGCTTATAGATCCTAGCGATGCTGTTCCAGGATATGGACTTATGATTCTGAGAATACAGAACAGGAAATCGATGCCTCCTTATATAACCTTGTATCTGCAGACCCATCCGGCAGATTAGATAAGGTGCGTCAAGGAGATACTGAGGCTACAGGGGGTCTGCGAATTTTCGTACGGTTGGTTAGTGTGTACACATTTCATATAAATTCTTAACGCCTGAGACTCGTTCTGTCTTGAAATTCTCGTTAATTCATCGTTCTGTTCACTTCATTTTCAAACACGAACGCCTTATCTCTTCTCAATGCGGTCGTGCGCGCCTTCAGGCTCAGAATTCTTATCTAAGCGCGCGGTCACCTACCAAGATACCAAAGTATCACCAGCCAATCACAGCGCTGTTTCACTTCGGCAGGGACTGATCGTACCCAATAGTGAGCGCTATCGCTATCGATGCGTCATCGGCCGGGTCATTCCGGAACGTTTGTCCGGCGGTCTCGGAGATTCTTGGCGCGATGATTGCGTAAGAAGGGACTGAGCGGGAGAACAAGCTTGAGATGAGATAGACAAGGATGACCAATTGGTTTCTTTTGTTAGTTGTATAGGCCGGCCGGGTCAACGAATTCTGAAAATCATGTGGAGGCTAGAATATACGCAATGAACGGGGACTAAAAATTCGTACTTTCGGAGCCTTTCGGTCTGAGGCAGCAGTGTCTTAATGTCTGAAAGCAATATACGAAGGGCTAGCTTGAGCCTTGTGTTTGAATATAGGCGAGAGGTCCTTGGACTAGAGTTTCTAGAAAATTCCTTCTAGCGAGCGACGGATCGAAGAAACCTTAAGCCTGAAGAGGTCAGATTAAAATATGCATTTATTGCGAACAATTAATTCTAATCGAATTGTCTGTAAATGGAATTTTAACGACTGTTTAGCCACTCCCCAGAAATCCATAGGTTTCACCGGCCCTTGGAAGTGTAACAACTCGCTCCGGCCGGACCGATCGGCCACCGGCTGAGAGTCCACTGCCCCTAGAGTGAGGATTTGTCCTCTATGCAGCTCCTATCTCCCAGCGCTAAGAGTGCAGCCAGGGTCTGATAGGGTATCAGGCCAATGAACACAGTCGATCTATCTGCACAATGATCTGCACCAATAACAATGGTCTGATTGCATGCACATGCAATGCATAGGCTCATCGGTTTGACACAGCCTTATATCTTTTCTATATTGATTGTGATCACATGTGAGAGATGTTAGTCAGCGATCTGTTGTAAAAATTAACGTTTGTGGATCAGTAGATGAGTCCATGTATATAGATGGAAAGTTAGTAAGACGACACTTCAGAGGAATTAATAGGGATATTATCGACCATATCGCATACGAGGAAACTTTTTCGCCTATACTAATGTGAATTTTGAGGTCTGGAATCAATATTTGTGTATGCTGAGAAAGTTAATCCAAATTTCAACATTCAAGTCGATCGAGAGAACGCGCGAAAGCCTGACGTCACCTACCATTAAAAAGGTGTCAACACGTGACCTATCACGTGACCTATTTATGGTTTACTTTTCACACCCAACTCTATCGCCACCACCACCTTGGTCAACGACACTCTAGCATTGACAGTTACCATGCTTTCTCGGGTTGCTCTCCAACGAATTGTCCGGAGCTCTGGGCTGAGGAGTTACGCTACCAACCGGAACATTCGGCGGGCGCCAAAGAAGCGGAATGACGTCATGAGAGACTTACAATATTACCATGAGGAAGCTCGAAGGAGGCGAGAAGCTAGAGAACGAATCGACCAGGAAATGAACCAACAGGCGAAAGAGAAGGACCCACAGCGAGAAGAACGAAACAAAAACGATGAGAATCATCATAGAAATGACGAAGATAAGAAAGAGGTAGATCCACTGATGGCGTTCTTCAAACAACAACAGGGCAAAGGCGGAAAGAAGCCTCAGATCCGAAAGATAGAGTTCAAGATCAGTAGCCGCAACCTGTTTTTGGGAATTTTTGGCGCCGTCTCCGTCTATTACCTTCTTGCGGGTACCGATGATCTTCACAGAGAGATTACCTGGCAAGAGTTCAAGCGAGATTTTCTAGACAAGGGAGTTGTTGAGAAGCTTACTGTGGTGAATGGAAGACAAGTAAGGGTTAGTACGCTGAACAACGCTTACGGCAAGGTTATGTTTACTATTGGCAGTATTGAGAGTTTTGAGAGGAAGCTAGAGGACGCCCAGAAGGCTTTGGGTATCAAGACCACAGAGCGAGTCCCAGTGGCCTACGAATCCGAAGGAAAGTATTCCCGGGTTGTGATGTCGTGGATTCCCAGCTTGGTGACCTTTGGTGCTATTCTGCATATTATCCGAAAGAGCGCAGGAGGTAGTTCTGGATTATTTTCGTTTGGAAAGAATCAGGCAAAGAAATTCAACAAGCTAACTGACGTCAAAGTTAGGTTCGACGAGGTTGCCGGTATGGATGAGGCCAAGGAAGAGATTATGGAGTTTGTCAAGTTTTTGAAAGATCCAAAGAAATACGAAGAGCTTGGTGCCAGGATACCGCGGGGTGCCATTCTGAGTGGTTCACCAGGTACTGGTAAGACGTTGCTTGCCAAAGCCACTGCTGGTGAGTCTGGAGTGCCGTTCTTTTCCATGTCTGCATCGGAGTTTATCGAGATGTACGCTGGCGTTGGTGCCAGTCGAGTCCGATCTTTGTTTAAAGAAGCGCGAGAGGCGGCACCATCCATCGTCTTTATTGACGAAATCGACGCTATTGGAAAGGCCCGAGGAAAGAATCTGATGGGTGGCGGTGGGTCTGACGAACGAGAGGGAACGCTGAACCAACTGTTGGTTGAGATGGATGGTTTTGACACGAGCGAGCATGTCGTTGTTCTGGCTGGTACGAACAGACCTGATGTGCTGGATCCTGCTCTACTGCGACCCGGTCGATTCGACAGACGAATCGTCATCGACAGGCCGGACCTCGAGGGCCGAAAGTCAATCTTTAAGGTCCACCTGTCAAAGATTGTGCTGGAAGATGCTCTCACCAACGGCAAACCAGTCGATGAGAAAGTTGAGGTTCCCGGAGAAAACAAGATGGCTTTCGACCTGGCTGGTAGATTGTCCGCTATGACCCCAGGTTTTGCTGGTGCCGACATCGCCAACGTCTGCAACGAAGCAGCCCTTATCGCAGCCCGACTCAACGCCGACACAGTCAAGATGATCCACTTTGAGAAAGCCATCGATCGAGTTATTGCTGGCCTGGAACGAAAGACACGTGTTTTGACGCCAGAAAAGAAACGGGTGGTCGCCTACCACGAGGCTGGTCACGCCATCTGCGGATGGTTCCTTCGGCACGCTGACCCTCTAGTTAAGGTTTCCATTGTGCCACGAGGCTCTGCTGCCCTTGGATACGCGCAGTACCTCCCAGGTGAAAACTATTTGTTTTCTGAGAAACAGTTCATGGACATGATGACGATGACGCTGGGGGGCCGTGTTTCTGAGGAGATCCACTTCGATTCTGTCACGCTAGGAGCTTCTGATGACTTCAAGAAGGTTACCCGAATGGCGAGATCGATGGTTACACAGTACGGTATGAGTGACAAGGTTGGTCACGTCTCGTTTGCTCGTGATCCAATGAACCCACAGGAACCCTTCTCTCAGGAGACTGGTAAACTTATCGATGCTGAAGTGAGGAGACTGGTGAGCGAAGCACATGAAAAGTGTGTTCAGCTACTGAAGGAGAAGCAGAAACAGGTGGAGTTGGTTGCTGAGGAGCTGCTGAGTAAGGAAGTTATTGGACGTGACGATTTGGTAAGGATACTAGGGCCAAGAGAGTGGCCTGAGAGGAACGAGGCTTTCGACAAGTACTTGTCTACTCCTGCTCCAGGTGGGGACAAGCCAGAGGGCGCTGCTGAGTCAGCTGAGGCTTAATGCTCATAGCATACTGAGCAAACGTATATTAGCTGAAGCATCTGTATAAATTGTACATATAAATGAAACTGAATCCCAATTTTGTTGGTTTATGTACATCTGGAAATTCATACTGCGCGCGCGGTTATCTTGGCGTCATGGTTACGCCACCTCCAAACTTTGCGCAGCTAAATTTACTGGCTGAATGGCTCACAATAGAGAAAAATGACAGTAAATTGGGCAGGGCCTCTCTTGGACAACTGCCCATTGAGCTCTTCACCATTATAGTTCAATACTTGGTGACTGGAGACGTTTGGAATCTCCGCTTGGTTTGCCGCCAAATCAGAGTAAATATCGACTCACAGCTGCGGTTCTCGCTTGGTTCTTCCCAAATCTCCATCAGCCTAGATCGGAAACTAGCAGTAAAGCACTGGCGGTGGACGACAAAGTTACTTACTAGCGGTATCTACGATTCAATATTGGAGAAACTTGGTTCTGTCTCTTTAACGTTTCAAGAAGTACCGAGGGTAATCGAAACGCTCGAGTACATGAAAGCCGAAAACATTGAGTGTATTGTCAAATTCTTTGTGGTGCATCATTCAATTGGGCTTCCAGGAAAGTACAACTTTGAGTTTCCCGCACCCGTGACAGTGCAACTCAACCTCTATTATGATCAATTGAGTAGCCAGCCAGCTATTACACTTGGATGTGGATTTAAGTGTCTTCTTATCGATATCCAGGACCAGATGCGCGACATTGAGGGTAATCTGATTGCGGACGGTCTCTTTGACTTTTTGACCGTCGAAGAGAATGATATCGAGATTTTAGGCCTCCGCTTCGCCAGGGGACCTTCTTTCGTACCATATCAGCAGGTTGGGGCATTTATAGGGCAGCTGTCCAAGTTGAAAGCCGTTTACACAAATAACGTTATTGTCACCTCATCAAGTTTTGAGCCGCCAAATTGGTTTCCTCCTGGCTTGTTGCTCAAGGAATTCCATCCATTCAACTACGTTGAAAACATGAGCAACCTCATTTATGACACCGATTATGCCAGCCAGCATGCAATGGTTTTTGAGAGCAGTTAGAGCTCAAACATTGGCTCATTTATGATGTTTACATCTACAATACAGCTTATACAGCCACCAGGTTTGACATATACTTGCGGCCAATGAGTGGCAGGGCATGGAGCCACTGGTTGTCCTTTGGTAACCTCTGAAGGCAACGTCCTGGATGCTCTTGATGGGTATTGCTCACGATCTCCGACATGAAATATAAGTAATGTCATCGACAAAAATTGTACCCAGCAGCTTGGGGGCAGGAATATTTGTCGTACTGGCGGATGGATACCTCAGGGCCCTAAGCTCGTTCAAATGAAGCTAATCGTACTTGACAATAGCACGCACCATTTACGATTCTCGTCACACATCAGCCTGTTTGAAATTCTCTTGCCCATTCCAGTCAGCAGTTTCACCTCAAAGCTCAAGCATCTGCCACAAAGCAGACCTCTAACTTCAGGACTGAGCTCCACCAGGACTTTTCCCTGCTAAAACTGGCAGAGGACCTCGGAAGTTTATTCGGCAATTATGCTATATACACTCGCTGAGATCTAGTGGTAATATTGAATCAGCATGGTGGGTAATACAGTGACGGAGATGGCAGTCTCGCAGGCCGGAGGCTACATAGATTGGTGGTAGCAAAGTTTAGTAGTGGCTGGTAGCCTGGTGATCAATGAGAACTGTTCAGATAAATAAATGATCGATGCGCGCCATGCGCTAGCAAGCTGTTGCATGTCATTAATCAACACAACCAACCAACTAGCTATGTATCTCGATCGAAGTATCCGTCTATTACGAAATGTAGACAAAAGAAGGTATTGCATCGTGTGGGCTATATACCAATAAAGATTTCGTAATCCTTTAATCGCGAGCCGATTAACTTTCCCTCGGATCGGATATAGAGCTTCGACGCAGATGTCGGCATGAAGACGTGCATGCGTCGTTTGATATATCGGTGACATCAGTAAACCCAAAAACTGTAGATCGATTAGCTCTCAGTTG
>JAJLUQ010000087.1:0-46512 GCA_030564385.1 Blastobotrys robertii | reverse complement strand
GGAGACCGAATACACGGAGCGGCGCCCTCCGGCGGGGAGAACCAGTACGACGCAGCCAAACACAGCATCCCCCTGTACAAAGCAAAGCTGGCGCTGCAACTCAACCTCATCGACAATGAAAACTCGCTCTTCAACAGGGTGGACAAGGAGAGCATACGGCGGGCTATTCACGAGTGGAACTTTTATGCGCACAACTTTACGTATGACGAACTGGTGTGGGCGGCCATTCTAATGTTTGAGACGGTCTTCCAGCTGCCAGAACTACAGCCGTTCGAGCTTAAGCGAAGCGAGCTCATCACGTTTGTGCTCGTCGTGCGGGACTCATACCACTCGAGCAATCCGTACCACAACTTCAGGCACGCTATCGACGTGATGCAGGCGTCATTCTACTTCCTCAAGGTGTTGGGGTACGTGCCGGAGCTGCGTGGACAGCGACGGGACTCGGCAGCGCACCAGGGCTGCAGACGAGAAGAACTAACAGCGGCAGACATCTTGACGATGCTCATTGTCGCCATCGGCCACGACGTGGGCCACCCGGGAGTCACAAACGCCTTCCTCATATCCAGCAAAGCGCCCCTTGCGTCGGTATACAATGAAAAGTCAGTGTTGGAGTCGTTCCACTCGGCCGCCTTTGTGCAGATTCTTGTTCAATTCTGGCCGCAGCTGTTCAACGTGAGCGCAGCAAACATACGCCCGCTCATTATCGACTCGATTCTGGCGACAGACATGGCTATGCACTTTGAGTACATGGAGCAGCTGGAGACTGTAGTCAAGAACTGCTGCGGAGCCGAGCCAGGCCACTCAAGCAACGACAAGCACGGCGTGCTCACCAAGACGCTGATATCGTGCATAATCATCAAGTGCGCAGACATCTCCAACGTGACTAGGACGCTGGACATTTCGTCCAAGTGGGGAACCGTGCTGGCGCAGGAGTTCCACGAGGTCAGCAAGCTGGAGCAGGAATTGGGTCTACGTGCCATCGTCGACCTGGGCAAAGACCTCAGCACGCCAGCGCTGGCAAAGACGCAACTGTTCTTCATACGGACATACGCCAAACCGCTGTTTGCAGCCGCAGTGAAGCTGTTCCCACAGATGCAGTTTACGATGGAAATGATCAACAACAACGAGGCGGCGTGGGCCAAGGTGCTGTGCTCTTGACCGTGGGGCTAACTTTTTTATTTTATTTTATTACCGCAATGCGGAGGTGATGTAGATACCTAGCTATAATTTATTGGGACGACACTGCAAGTCACGAGGATGCAACAGTGCCTATCACGCAATTGCCCGCCATGCTCGCAACACTGCAGCGAACATCGAGGCACAAGCATCTAGGCGCATATAGCGCACAGTTATTGTGGACAATTACACTTTCGCATTAGCCTAAGCCAGCTGGTACATAATTAAACGAGTGTCTGTGCATCTAACTTTTGTGTAGTGCCATCATGATGCATGCCCTAATCCAGTTGGGCTATTAACAACAGGCCCGGCCTCAGGCCGGGCAACAAAATTTCACCGAGAGTCTAACTCTATCTCTCTGAGACTAACCTCTCGCACAGCTCGAGGCTGCCGAAACTCGGTTATAAGTCGTGAGCTTCTCGAATCTGCTCAAACAGCTTCAGCATCTTTCGTCTTGCACCCAGGGCGTTAACACCCCTAGCCTCCAGATCATCCTCGCTCAGCCTGGCCATGTCTTTCCAGTTCAGGTTTTTGAGGTTCTCGGTGTACTTGTGGAGACGCAGAGTTCTAAGCCATGTGCCAATGTCCTGCAGCAGCGCCAAGTCGGTTGGGTTGACCCCTGGCGACGTTGCGGTAGTTGGAGTAGCGACTGAGTGGATCACGTTCTTGACTGGCGTGGAGACGATGGAGTCGATAGTCGCACTGGAGCTCCGCTGGTGGGCTCTCCTTACTGGCGAGTCTGGTCCCCAGGCTCCCGTGGGCGAGGCGAGTGAGAGATGCATATTCTGGAGCTCCTGGTCAATGAATCGCTGGTCGTCCTGGGTGATCACTGAGCTCCTTCTTCGGAACTTCTTGACGTCTGAGTCTAAAACGACACGGCCGTGAACGGTGCTCAAAGCAGCGAGTTTCATGGCGGTCGAGTTGGCGATCTCGGCAGCCATTTTCGACGACGAGGCGCTGGGGGTGGCGATGGAGGCGATCGAAGGGAAACCAGTTCCCTGTGGGCTGTGGATTGCCGTGACTGGAGTATTTACAACGCTCGCCCAGCTAGTGGCGCCGTCCGGCAGGTAGCTGTTACCGGGGGCGAAAGGCTCGTCCATGACGGTGAGTGATTTGGGGTTTCTGGCGAAGCCGCTTGGGGTCTTGAATCGCTGTGGTGGCGGGTGCTGGGCGGCCGTCGACCCCTGAGTAGCGATAGGGCCCTTACTAAAATGCAAGTCCGCAGCAGACTTTGGTCTGCTGATTTCCTCTCGCGTCCAGGGCGACCGCATTGGCGGAGGTACCTTGCCGTTGACCAGCAGCGTCTGGTTGAAGCTGTAGTCCTTGGTAGGCGTCAGGTACGGGGACGAGGCACCGTTCCTCAGGGATGAAATGTTTCTGTTGACAAAATCGTGATTCATTCGCACTGGGGACTGGGTGAGGTCCCTCTCCGCCGTAGGAGACAGCACGGAAGAGATTGGATCCTTGTTGGCAAACTTCTGCAGGACGGTGATGAAAAACCTGATTTGAACAGGGGTAGTTTGCTGAAGGAGGGCGTAGAGCGCAGCAGTCCGCTCGCCGACAGAGAGAACCTCGAACCACTGCTCAATGGCAGTCAGCTCGTCCTTGAAGTTCTTATCGAGCGACACAGCGGCCATCTCCTCCAGCGTCGACTGGTAGAGCCCGAGGTCCGCGAGCCATTTCTCAGCAGCCTGATCGACTTCGGGGTCAGGAGCATGATGGGAAGCCTCCTGCTGGTACTGCTGGAAGCGCTGGCCAATCTGAGCCTTGTTCAGAAAGATCTCAGAGGTCGGTCGGGCCCGGCTCACCAGGGGCGAGTCGAAATTTCGTTCCATAGCGAGCAAAGCGAGCGTGGAATAGAGCTGAGGTGAGAGACACTAGAGTGAGTGTCGGATGGGCAGAGTTAACTAGAGAACGCCAGATAGTAAGATGATTGCGCCCTGCAACTGCCACCACCTGTCGTGTAGATGAAACAATCGCCAATTTTGTTTATGCAAGCGCGCAGGGCAGGGGGAAGGGGCGACCAATTCGTTGGTTGCATTTTTTCCCACTTTTTTCTCCTCCCTACAACACACAACACCACAACGCAGCCGTAATCTGGCGGTAATTGTCTGTTGAGTGCTTGCAAGTGCGACGAGAACCAGAACAGAATGAGTGAACAGCAGGAGGCGGACCTGGACTCCATCATTGATAGACTTCTAGAGGTGCGGGGATCGCGGCCGGGGAAGCAAGTGCAGCTACTGGAGTACGAAATCAGGTATCTGTGCACCAAGGCCAGAGAGATATTTATTCAACAGCCTATTCTGTTGGAGTTGGAGGCCCCTATAAAGGTGAGTCGAGTGATGGCAAGTGTGGGAAAGGTGGCCCGCAATTACTGCCTACGCGGTCTACCGCGACGAGCGCTAAATTGCGTCTATACCCCTTATCTTCCGTGTCTCCAAATATACCCAAGCTCATTACACCTTATCCTTAATTCACGCGTTGACTCCGCCTCAGTCCCTTGTGTGGCGCGTGACGCCTAGCCTGGCTAGCCAGATTAGGACGCGTTTCAGCCTAGCATGTCTGACGCGACTCAACAGGGACTAAACCAAAGGCAATGGATGGGCTTATATGTGGAGAGGAAGACAACGCTGGGTCATACCACTGCGTGCAACAAAGCTGACTTAGATTTGCGGTGACATTCACGGCCAGTACTATGACCTGCTACGGCTCTTTGAATACGGAGGCTTCCCACCAGAGGCAAACTATCTTTTCTTGGGAGACTACGTCGACCGAGGCAAGCAGTCGTTGGAAACCATCTGCTTGCTCCTCGCTTACAAAATCAAGTATCCGGAGAACTTTTTCATCCTGCGAGGAAACCACGAGTGCGCGTCCATCAACCGTATATACGGATTCTACGACGAGTGTGAGTATTGGCACGAGGCTCTGTACAGTTCTCGCTGCGAGATGGGCGATATTCGGAATTGCGTGTTCACAAAGGTCACCCGGCAGTACCCCACTTGGGACATGAACAGTCCGACCCGGCTACCCAGTTTGGTTGGGTTGGCGTCTGGGAGGTCTAGGCACGGAACTCACGGAACAAATCGGCTTCCGATGTGATGTGTCCGATAAGCTTTCTGACGTTCTGGGTCGTGCGTGTCTATTGTGTGTACTTGAGGGTGCTGTGTGACTGAAGGCACTCAATCGAGAGAGTATAGGGTGAGTGCATTACTAATCTAGGCAAACGACGATACAACATCAAACTATGGAAGACCTTCACAGACTGCTTCAACTGTCTCCCGATAGCAGCCATTATCGATGAAAAGATCTTCACCATGCATGGAGGTCTGTCCCCCGACCTTAACTCAATGGAGCAGATTCGACGGGTTATGCGACCCACCGACATTCCTGATATTGGACTATTATGCGATCTGCTGTGGTCAGACCCAGATAAAGACATCACCGGTTGGAGTGAAAACGACCGGGGTGTCTCCTTCACCTTTGGACCAGATGTGGTGTCCAGATTCCTACAAAAGCATGACATGGATCTTATATGCCGAGCCCACCAGGTTGTGGAGGATGGCTTTGAATTTTTCTCTAAGCGGCAGCTTGTTACTCTCTTTTCTGCACCAAATTACTGTGGTGAGTTTGACAACGCTGGTGCCATGATGTCTGTGGACGAGACGTTGCTATGTTCATTCCAGATCTTGAAGCCAGCTGAAAAGAAACAAAAGTATGTCTACATGGGAGGCAATGCCCCACCCGGAGCTGCGGGAAGACCAGTCACTCCCCCAAGGAACCAAAAGAAGAAAAAATAATCGACTCGACCAATCGATAGCCGATGAATACGAGGGACCGCTACAAGGAGTAGCATTTGTTGAGAGTGAAAGCAGCTAGTGCATTGTAATGTGAGTGTGATGTCGATTCAATTACAAGGAAATTGGAATCATTTGCACCTGATCTTTTGTTTTTTATTATTATCTATCTATATATCTCGACACGAACGCTGTTAGTAACACGACAAACTGAATGATCTGATCGAACTGGAAAAAGCCAAACTGGTGTGGACCACCGGTTTGGCCACAGTTTTGCAGAATGATAGCAGTTTGTTTATTCGCGTAGTCATCTCTCATTTTGCTATTTTTTGCCGATTGCCGTTTACATCATCGTGGTTGTCTCACATTGGAATTTTGTTGAGGACCTTGTATACCTCGTCCACAAGGCCCAGGCTTTCAGTCAGGTCCACTGTCTCGATCTCTCTAATCACACCCATGAGCACGTCGAATAGCAATGGAGACAGCGTTTGGGCCCTTGGATTGATCATACGCACCAGTTGACGAATCCACGTGATTTGCCGTCTATAAGTCGCCTGATCGAAGTGATCCTGTTCACTCTCGTAATCTTGTGCTGGACTGTGATTTCGTAGAGTCAGAGAGAGACACGCCAAGGCAGATAGTAACGTTGGCTGCGAAGCGTTCAGTTTGGCAAGGCTGATATTCTGGTCCATAGACTTGAACGTAGTCAGGATAGCATCTGGCTGTGGGTCACCAATCATTTGGGCCACATACTCATCAAATGTCAGAATCGTAATCTGAGTAGTCTCAAACGTCAAGTCAGAAATGTTTTCCGTCTTGTATGCCTCGCCCGGTTGCTGCTCGTTGTTCAGCTCTGGCAGCAAACTAGCAGTACTGCTTCCGACGTCAGCAGCGCTGCTCTCGGCCAAGCTTGTGCTATCACTATCATCTTCTGCGGTCTCGCCAGTGTTAACAATCATAGAGACATCTGGCACTTCCGAGACCGACCGCGAAACAACCGAGTGAGAGACTTCCGAGACGGAGCGCGACAGGGTTGAACGAGTTGCTTCCTCTGGCTTTGCACTAAGCTGCTCGAGTTTCCGCAGAAGGAACTCAAATTTCTTGTTTGCCTGAGCCACGTACTCTTTGTGCTGCTTTTGTAGAGAGCTGAATTGTTGTTTTGTGACAAACTTGCCTGACTTCAGCAGTTTTTCGGCAGCCAGCTCCACGAGCCGCTCAACATCTTTTTTGTTCTCTTTTCGAGCCCGCGGAGTTGCGAGAGTAGAGGATTTGTCAAGAGACATAGTTGAGGTCACGGGGGTAGCTGGTGGCTTGAGTGCAGCAGCCAGTACACTACTTCTGTCAGTTGGCGGCCTGAGAAGGTCCAGGTACTGTCGCTCCAGGGTCATGATGGATATTCCCTGCGAGTGGTGCAGATAAATATCAAATAAATACTCGTCCGAGTCATTAACGTTAGCGGTGATTGTAAAGTCGTGGATGTCCTGCGCGGCCGGTGGCCATTTGAGACAGAACACGTCAGAAAAGCTCTCAATCACGTACATTAGGTTGTTGGTGTAGTCGCCCACAACGAGGTACTTGCCGAACTCGATAACTTTGCTTGACTCGAGCTCGAGGGTCCTTGAGTTCTCAATATCGGTAATTTTGTTGTCATATGCAACCACGTTTTTGCCTGAGAACAGGCCGTGGGTGTTGTTTATTGACAGGCCGGTTCGTGTAAGGGACTGGTTCCAGGTGTAGAGTGAGCCGTCTTGCGTCAGGATGTACACAGAGTTCTGATCCGTGGTGAAAGCGACTGGCTTTGATCGTAGTGTCTGCTTGTTGGCAGAAACCTTGTCTCCTATAGTGATCTGATTGACTTGGTAGAATCCATCAGCAACCTCACATCCAACAAGCAGCAGCTTGCCAAACTTCATGGCAGTGACCTTCTCGTCTTGCTGTAACTGAAGAGCCACAACTTTAGACTGCAGAATCACTTCTGGGTGCTCCTTGAGGTTAGTCTGGTGGCCGATTTCGTAGACAAGCACCTTGTCGCCCTTACCATCGTTCTCTTCAACGATAACCGCCAACATCGAGTGTTCTTCATCGGCCATGGTTAGTTGCAGACCTTTGATCACTTCTTCGCCAGAGTCTCCGCAAAACATGCCCATAGCTGTTCCATCCTCCTGGTTAATGATCCTCAATAGCGACCGCCCGCGTTTCTGTGTCGTGTATATGATGAGATACTCATTGGCGACAATGTAGTGGTTTTTGCCAGTGGTAGCGCGAGAACCTGGCTTGGACACTGGCTGTAAGTGATTTGCATCAACATTTACGGTGGATACCGCGGAACTACATATTGAAATGTTGTTGCCGCCAGAGAAGTCTAGTTTGGTCATGGCGTCTGGCTGTGTTGAACCTGAGTGAATGTTCAACGCGCTCGGGCATGGACAACCCTACAGACATTCTACAGAGCCTAGACCAAATTTCTCGCCATTCTATTAATTCAGCTTATTTCGCTGCTTCTGGACTCATCGCCACGTGACACATTTGATACGGTATTAATTTGAACGCGTTCTAGTCGTTGATCCCGCAATCAACGGTTTCGAGATAAGATGCTCTCAGAACTACCGCCAGCGCTGGCCAGCGACGTGAAAAAGGTGATAGCGGCCCATCCACCAGCGCAGCGAGTATTTGAGGAATTATATGACTTGCTGTCTGGGAACCCGAAGCGGAAGGTAGCGAAGAGATCGGAGGACTTTCCAGCGCTCGACGCATCAATTGTGCTCAAAGACCTATCATTTGCCCATCCTGAACGGAAGAAGTTCAATCTGCTGCTCAATGAGGCCGCCATTGGTATACACAACGCAGCGAGTCAGCTGGCTATTCCCTGCGCGAGACTACAATGCTGCTTGATTCTACAGATTCCAGACAAGGCTAAACCGCAGTACAACGCGGTCCTGTTCGAGAGAGGCAGCGACGACGCCTGGGCGCAATTTACCATTAACGATACGCTTGTTACGTCGATTCTGACGCTGCCGCAAAACCAGAGCAAGGCTGTCAAGTACCTGGCGGGTTATAAGGGTTCAAAGGTGAGCGAGTTCATCACGCAGGCCCTGCTGCGACTGAACGTCAAAACTATCTTCTCACAGCACGCAATCTCTGCCCACAGAGGCTCTAAGGAGGGCCATCTCTATTTTCTGGAGGGAATGGTATTCTACGGCTTCAAGAAGCCACTTATACTGTTCCTGGTTGAGAACGTGGAGAGCGTATCCTACTCCTCCATCACACGGCTCACCTTCAACCTGACCGTAAAAGTGTTCAAGCCCATTGGCGGCCAAAGCGAGTATGAGTTTTCCATGATCGACCAGACGCATTATGACGTGATTAACGAGTACGTCGTGCAGAACGGTCTCAACAACCAGAGTATGGCCGAGTCCAGGCGTGCAAAGATCTTCAGCAAGGAGCCAGCTACCAGCGAGCGAGAGCTGGAGAAGGTCCAGCAAGAAACCGGTGTTTCTCTGACCGACCCAGAGCCGATAGAAGGCCAGGCTGTTAAGCATGAGAGCTCAGACGACGAGGAACTCGATCAAAACTATGAAATGTCGGAGGATGGAGAGGGAAGTGAGAGTGAGAGCGGCAGCGACGAGGACGAGAACGGCGAAGTCAAGGATGAGGATGGGAACGAGCATGATGAGATGATTTAATGCATGTGTATAAATTAATACGATCAGATCGGATCTGAGATCGCAAGGGGACGCGCAACGTCTAGTGATGAGACTCCGTGGTATGCGGGCTGCGCTTATCATGTCGGCTTGCGGGTGAGTCGTATGATGGGTAACTGTGGGTTAGTAAGCATTGTAGCAGTGAGTTTTCGATAATTCCTGGGACTTTGATTTGCTGCTGATCCTGTGCTATGTTGGATGTGAATGAGCTGATGTCAGCTATGGGGTACTGGGCCAGGATCTTGTCGGTGACTTGTTGAGCGTTATCGTATTCTTTCTCGACCTGTTTGATCTGCTATCTGGCGGTGTGATGAGTACCTCGAACGGATCCAGCCAGTCTGCGTCCACGTCCGTTTTCACGCTCAGTGTTATGCGTGACAGCTGCTTCAGTAGCTCATCCTCCTTGTGTTCCGTCTTGCGCAGCTGGTGCAAAATGACATGTGCTTTGGCTTCGAGTAGCTGTAGCACGTCCATGTCCACGTTTAGCGACTCTTTCGGCCGTAGAAAGTCTAGCGACTTGTAGGCGAGCGCCGTTTCTGTGGTGACGGGCCCGAAATATTTGCGACTGATGGCCGACTGAAAAAACGATGACGTATTGTCCTGCTTGGACAAAGCGACAATATCGAGCGCCTGCTGGATCACGTCTGTCTCAATGCAAGTGGCTATGTCCTTCTCTGGAACCGCCAGCAGTTCTCGCTCTATCTCCGCTACCGTCGCGGCAAACCTCTTCACCAGGTCCAAATGCACCTGCAGCCGTTCCTGGCGATCCTCAAAGTCATCGTCGAGCCCAAGCGATCCACTGAACTGTCTCTTGTCGCTGTTTAGCGCGAGTTTGTTGAGATCTTCGTCGTCGCTGAAATCGTCGTCCCACGACTCGGTGGGGCTCTGCATCGTGTTAGCGCAGCTAACTGAATAGCCTTCGTGTGTTAGCGGAGTAGCGAGTGGCGTGTAGTTTATAGCGTTAGTGGTCTAGCGTCTAGTTAGCGCGATAGTCGAGATGCAAGTATGTAGGGGTAGGCTTGGGAAGATGTGGTTGTCATACACGCGACGCGTCGGGCCCTTGCTTGAGTGATGCGCGTGTGAATCTTGACAGAGGGCGGCGACTCAGACGGCGGCGTACTACAGGCGGAGGGCGGGCCGCTTTACGATTTTCTATGGACAGCGCTATGTCATGTTTTGTTCTATTTCGGGCCCTGAAACGCGCGACAAACTGTCCCGTGCCCCATTCTCCATCATAACATTGATGCATAATGTCGTGCCACCTATCTATAAATAAACGGCATTAGTCGTGGTGAATTGTGTCGTGAAGAGTCGTAGAAATGCTACAACAACTGCTGGAACTTGGGCTTGAGTGGCGGTAGCTTTCTCTCTAGTGGCGGCAGTGCTGGCCCGATGACAAGCTCTAGATCTATCTTTGCCCTGCTGAACGCCTCAGCAACTTCCTGGTCTGTCTCGAGCATCTTGCAGCTGTTGTTCAGGTCGCGTATACGAATGATTTTGTTGTCGCCAATGATGTGGAACGCTGATTTGCCGTTCTCAAGCACCTCTTTGACCGTCGGCGGCGTCGACTGGTTGGCCGCGAAGGTGAAGTCCAGCTTCTGTTCGAAGAACCGCAACGTTACCGGCCGAATCATGGGTCGGTCAACAGCCAGGGATGTCGAGGAGGACGGCGACGGGAACGCCGTACTGGGGAAGGCCATAATCAGATCCCGAAGCAGCGTCGGCGAATCTGTACTCAAAACAGACCAGTTGCTGTGACCCGCTACCAGACTCAACAGCTCGTAGAAAATGTCGGATAATGCATGGATAGTGACCTCAAACCCGAATGAACGGCTGCAGCTCGCAAGCATGTTGCGGAACTGCGTCTGGGTGGTCAGCTCTATCTTCGGGTCGCTCTTGCGAACCAGGTCCCTGATTGAAGCCTGAAGAGCATGTTGAACCTGTTGCCGAAGCAGATATCCCCGGACCATAGCTGTGTCGACCGCTGGCTTGTCCTTTCGGCCAGCTACTGCCTGGGTTATGCGCTCCACAGCATAAGCCACAGAGAGGTCGGCGATGGTCGAGCCGAGGAAAGTGGTGTTTTCAGTCTCAACTGTCGCCACAGGGTACTTCATGGCCTGAAACTTGAGAAAAAACGATGCAAGGTGTTCCAGCGCCTGCTGGAAATGCTCCTCCCCTAGCGTCAGTCGAGCCATGGGGGGCAGAATCTTGTGCTCTACGTCACCTTCTGGCTCGGGCGACGATATCAGCGAGGAAATCGATATCCTTTCCTTGTCCTCGCTGGCACGCCGTCGCTTGTATGGAATCGCCTTCACCCGCGGTGTCCGTTTTCGGTTCCGTCGCACTGACTGGATACCGGCTCGGACTAGCTTGTCAAAGTCTGGCAACGACTCCATTGCAAAGCCGTACTCTTCTCGAAGCGTGTTGGCAACCAAGCATATCTTGTCGTCTTGTTCAGAGGCCTTGCGACTACTGAGGCCCAAGTCGTCTATGAGCTCTAACCGTCGGGCCGAGAATCGCTTCCATCGATATTCATCGTTGAACTGGAGCTTGTTCCGTATGTTTTGCGTGAAGCCGCCGCTGGTGTCGTCCATCGAAACTCAGCGAGGGTTGATAGTTATAGCGCTGTATGGCTTGCTATAGATGCTGGGACAGCTGTTACGCCCAGCTTCTATCTTGTGCGGGATACACAAACCCGCGACTGGCCCGCGCTATCTATGCGAAATCTCCGTGTCTAGCTGGAAGGGCGGAGTCCCGGTATATATAGCCAACTCTTATCACGTGAATCCACGCTGGACACAACGCCGTGGATGTGGTACGAGTCAAATGTCTACTTCTTGAGTCACGGATGACTCGCTGCGGCGCGGATCAATGCGGGATTTCGGAATTTTCCGGCCGACCCCAACAATCAGGGAGCGCGCCACAAGGCAGGATAGAGGCTAGACGAGAACATGACTCAATGAGTCAATTCGACGGTCACGTGATGGTTCACGTGATTTTGAATTGATTGATCGATCAGCGGTCTCAAGCTATACATCATAGGGAGCGTCGTCATTCATTAGTTATTACATCGTTAATTATTCAATCAATCGTGAGCTCGTTAGTCGCCTTGTCGTCCGACTGGCCGGTGTGGTCGGTCTCGAGATAGTTTGACGCGATGATTCGCCGCAGACCAGAGCCAAAGTTCATCAGGCAGTTGATGATCATGTAGATGGTGACGAGGATCAGCGCCAGAGTGAACGCTGCAAACACAGTCATTGTCTTTCGCGTTGAAATGTACTTCGCCGACTGGTTGGGCTCATACATTCGAATGAGTTTAAACAGGAAATATGCGACTCCCATAATATACCACGCGGTCAGGCCAATTGTCATGGCCTTCCACTCTTTTCGGATGGCAATGTACGTCAGCACCAGGACAATGATGGTGATGGGGATCACAGCAATAGTTAGTGCGAACTCTGCCTGGTGTTTATTCAGCACTACCGCCACGAACTGGATCGTGAAGCCCAGGAAGAAGAAGAAGTCAAACTTCAACAGCGTAACCAGGACCAGGTACGCCTTGTACCGCGTCTTGAGCTGAATGTCAGCACCGACGTATTTGTAGATAGTCCAGCCAAAGTCTTGCCAGAGCTTGTACGCGATGCAGCAGAGCGTGATGGAGCCCAAAGCTAGGACCCCGGGCAAGGTCAGCGTGAAAGCCCTCATCAGCGGCCACTTGTCCATCTGAAATTCGTTCCTACCGTTCAGAATCTGAATTGCCTCGGCAATCTGCTGGTACTGGATCCCCGAGTAGATCGTCATCAGAACACTTAGCGCGCACAGGCTAATGATCTGTATCGTGTTTTTGTTTCGCAGACCCTCATATGTCAGGACAATCTGGAATACCTCCGCAAAGAGAAACAGGGCCAGATAGGTCGGGTAGGTCTTGGACTCGCTGCTTTGAGATCCAGACGGCAAAACATAGCGTTCAAACTGGCCAAAGATGTAGGAAAGGAAGGCCAATACTATTAAACCGGTAACCACTGTTGTGACAAAAAACGGTAAACTCCACCAGGAGCCAGGAAATAGGGGCCTCATAGCGACACCACCAAAAGACCAGGGCCAGGCCTATTATAAGGGAGTGAGTAAAATTATTGCGTGTGGATCCACGCCAATGCCTCAAGCTTTCCTAAAGCGATGCCGTGCAGCAGCCCCGCTACAAGGCTGTACCCCTTATCAGCGTCGCCAGCGTCAGCTGGCAGTTACGAGAACGGTACGTAAATAATAAGTACCAGCCGCATTCATACGAGGCTGCGGTTTCCAGCATACTCTATTTTTAATCTCATCCCCTTTATAACGGCCCCAATCGGGAAAGCGGCCTAAGTGATCGCCGTTGGTCGCTGTGGCAACCGTGCGGCTGGGTAATAGGCAGTCGTTCACGGCGATTGGTGGCTATCAGGGCCTTTTTGTGGAGATGAAGTGTAAGGGCAGTTCCCGGCGCCCGACTGCGCGAGGAGTGTTCTATTCCTCTGAACAGTACTGCTATACGATCGTGAGAATAAATCTCCGCAGTACGTAGTGGGCGCAGTGCCTGAGAGCGCAGCTAGGGTTTGACTGGGTGAGCTTTAAGGGTTTCGTGGATAAACATTCTCACATTCTGTGCAATTGGATAACTGTGGCGTGGAAATGGTCAATATCTGATGTGCATGAAGCCCGACCAAATGTGAGTTCTTAATATACTTGATAGCCGTTGCGGACCCAGGCCCTGATTTGAATACTTGTTGTTCCTGTTGATCGGTTGATCTTTTCAATAAGAGTTGTTATAGAAATTGTCATTTTGGACAGCAAAACACTAATCAACACCTCGTCTTTGAGACTTTACCAAATCCTTGAGACTACTACAAGCCCTTCAGAACGGCAGTTGCCAGAATGCCTATAGTAACATATGTAAATCCGGCCATCCCCTCATACACATTCAACTTCCGCTTGCGTTCTGATTCCAACGCGTGTCCTCTGTCACTAATGCTTGAGTCCCAATGATCCAAATATAGCTCAGCCTCATGATTGATTCAGATGGACCCCTGAGCGTGGAACTGTGACACCACGCTGAAGACTGGTCATTCATTTCTATTAAATGCCTCTTAGTCTCTGCCACATATAAGGCTACACGTTCTTACCGTATACCGCCGGTGGCACTTACCATATCCGTGCATTCCGACCGGCCCAGCGCTGCACGAACCAACGTCGCACAGCTGCACCCCTGACCCCCAGAAACGGTCGGAAACAAAGTCACCTTTCAGTCACGTGTCTTAAAGCTACCATTCTGTTGTACAGCATCCACTCTGTTGTAAAGTTGCAACACCCGCTATCGGTTGTATTCTACGCACGCAGTTCAGTTCGTGACCCGGACAGTGACGTCACGCACTCCACCCAAATTTAGCGCATCGGCCCATGACTTTCGTTGAACAGCTTTGAAGACCAGACATTCGCCAAAAGATACGGACTACGCTGACACGCGACTACCATACGCTTGGTAAGTGCTAAATATAGCGACAGCAGCTTATCATTGTGCGTTCAGCGCTTTAGGAATACAAGAACCCTCAGCGTGTACCAACGCTACAGCCACGCTACCTCGACGATCGAGGCTAACAGCTGAGCCAACACTAGGCCAAACCAATAAACGGGCTCTGAACTATCCACACTTCAACAGCATAGGGCCACAACATGGAGAAATCGTTCACGCAGAACCTGTCACCCCTGGCCATTCTGGAGCAAAAGTCGCGTGAACTGGCGCATGAGCTCAACGGCTCCAACAAGAGCAGACTATCGAACGTCGACTTTGCCGCATACAAACAGCGGCCACGGCCAAATGTCGTGGGTGGAAGCGCCGGCGGAAGCGACAGCCGTAAGATCGTGGTCGATACGTCTAAAGAATGGACTCCAGACTCCAGAGCGTCCATGATCAGTCGGGCTAGCTCGATATCGTCCAGTGGTGGCATTTTGGATTCATTCAGACTCTCGAAACTGGCAGGCATTGGAATTAGCGAACTAGATGATGAGGATGATGAGGACGAGCTACAGAGCCCTCCACCAGAGCCTGAAAGGCCTCAGTCCATTCCTCCAATTCTCACTCAATTCAACCCAGGACATTACAGCTCCACGCATTCGTTGTCCTCGCAGTCAACGCCTACGCACTCTGCACAATCGACTCCCATTCAGACCTCACAGCCGACCCTTCACTCGGCCGCCTCAATCACTCCTACAAACACGCCGCCGTCTACAACCATGCGGGCCTTTGACTCGCCGCCGCGTTCGTTGGAGGAAAGACCGTCCTTTGACGAGAACCGTCAATCAATTCTGGGCTCGCCACAGTCGCTGAGGTCGTCAAAGTCCAACCGCCTCTCGGCGGCCGTGCCCAAACAGAGCACCTCGCACTACTTCTTCCCAGACGCAAAGATCATGACTCGAAGTAAGAGCCACAACTCCGCCAAGGCAGGCCTGATGATTCCACCCACGCTAAGGACCAACTCGCTTGCATCTCAGCTCAGCCCGCGTATGGGCGCTCCGGAACCCGAGCGAGAAGCCACTCCGGTCAGCTTAAAGATGTTTGCGGAAATGTCGCTAGACGAGCACGTCACCAGAGGTATTCAGCTTCACGAGGCCAATGACCTGCGAGAGGCGTCGTATCACTGGCAGTACGCTGCGTTCAAGGGCGACTGCACAGCGATGCTTCTCTATGGACTGGCGTTGCGACACGGCTGGGGTGTGCGGAAGAACGCCACAGAGGCCGTGAAGTGGCTGCGAAACGCCATGGAGAAGGGTCTTAGCTCTGGAATCACTGAAAGCGACCCTAGCAACCGTGTAACCTCCATCATATCTCCAGAGGGAGGCGAAAGTGCAAAGCAGAGACGAGCTCATTGCGGCCTGGCGCTGTATGAGCTCGGAATGTCATATCTCCATAGCTGGGGTATTGAAAAGGACGAAGAAATGGCTTTGAAGAGTTTCGAAATGGCCGGTTCCCTAGGCGACTCGGACGCTCTCTGTGAGGCAGCAGCACTGTATATGAAGAATGGACCAAAAGGCAGAAAGAAGGACCTTGTCAAAGCAGCTAAGCTCTATCGGGACGCCGCGGATAAGGGTGCCAACATGGTGGGCAATAGTTGGATCTACAAGGACAAGTACATGACGGAAGCTGACAAGAAGAAGAAGAAAGACAAGAAGAAATAACTGAGCTCAGCGAAGCCAGTTGCGGGCAAATTTCCGGCTTGGGAAGATATATCTGTCTCTTCCCTACTAACCAAAGTGTATATTAGTGCATATATCCAATGTGATTCATAACGTAATATTTTCAATGCCGTACAACAATCTCTCATGTTTACAACGCGTGGCCTGCACTCTAACCTAGGGAAACGTTGACCTTTTCCTCTCAGGCAAAAGCTTTTCACGTCGTTCTTTCCTCGAGTTCAACACTTACTTGAGTCACTTGCTTCCCTAAGCGCAGCATGTCGGTGGCCTCAAAGTCATTGGTAATGTCGGGGTCTTCTGAGATTTTCCAGATACTTTGCTGTTCCGGCATCTACAACGCACTGGCGAGCTCAGGGAATGCATGCAGCGCAGTCCAGTTGTTCACCTAAATTTAGGTGAGGAGCCTTTCAAATTCTGAGAGAATAAAGTTGTAATTGCCAAACGGAACTCTGCCATCCTGAATCAGATCGTTTGAGCGGATGTCTCACGCGTAACATAAGGCCGGAGCACACTTTAGTTGCGTCTTCACCAGCGCGGCCCGTAAGTCTTTATCAATCAGCGGTCGAGACAGCTGCTAGTTTTCAAAGTGCCGGTGCTTGACAAGTCTACGCCGCAGCGGTCGTGGAAAAGCGGGAGTTCTTTTGGCATGGAACGTGTCTCACACATGCAGCTATATGGTTACTGATTCGTCAAACACGATATCCCTCAATTGTCTAATATTCCCTAAAGACTCGCAACGCAGCCCTTCAGTGTGCGGCTTTACTAACGTCTCTTGTCAAGGTGCAACTGCCTTGCCTGGATTGCAGAGTACCAATTCTAGCATCTAGCCCGAGGAAGTCTTGTCGCAGAGCCTTCATAAGCCCGCTTAACTTTTCTCACGCGTCCAATGTCGTTATTGTGAACTGATAGTCAGCCGCACTGAGCGGCGCTCCTGACATGAGGTGTAACGTTAGCTGGAAAATGCGCTAGGGCCGAGTGGTATTCCGAGAGTAATCTTTGTTCGCTAGTCTTTCGTCTACTCCTCGCCCTCATGAACTAGGACTCGTCCAGATTGTCCTCAGCGATGAGCCTCAGCCGATCTTGCTCTCTGAACAGCGCCCCAGCTGGCACGCAGTCCCTGCTCGACAGACCTTCGGGCACCTCTGTGATGTCCACATTGTCTAGAACCACGGCCTTCAGGTTTGGCAACTTATCAAGAAAAGCCTTGAGTGTGTTTCAACTGTGAGTATCAGGCAGGGATCAAGTCTTCGTTCGATATACTGAGGATCTCGACCTCAATTTCCGGCGCGGCGTTGAGAACTCCAAGTTCGCTGGCACGAGTACGTCGTCTGCCAGCTCCGGGCGATCAGAAGCTGGACACGATTTGCCTTTCCTACTGGCACTGAGGTATCGTGCTTTCCGTGGTAAACGGTGAGCTTGACTTCGCATTTCACAAGAATCTCTGCAGTGTAGGCTCCATTAGAGAAGTAGGCAAGATCAGGTTCCTCCAACGATCGATCCACTTTCTTAGCCATGTGCCTCAGCATTCGTTTAGCTTTGTTTGATCATATGGACGATAAGGTAAGTTTTCGGCTCCAGCGCCCTGCCGTGCTTTCCCAAAGTGATTTGGTCCTTGATGTCGATTTTCACCGTTTGGAGTCCGCGTACAATTCGTCGTCGCAGATTTCGATTCACAGTTTCGAGTTGGCGTTTTCGCTAGAGATCTCGAGGACTTCAAACAGCTGGTCATTATCGGTACGTCTTCAGGCAGGTCGGGCATTCTAAGCGTCAATTGATGGTCTTTGAGCCTAATTAGCTGAAAATATATCAATGAGTGACCCTAACCCAACACTTTAGAAGTGAGACTGCATGAGGCGCAACGTTTCTGCATACTGGTCAACTTTGTCGATCATAAACACTGCACAATGCTTTTGCTCGATACCAACAACTGTATCATAGAACCACGTACTAGGCTATAGTGATTCCAGAGACAGTGGTAAGTTTACTGTTGTCACAGTCGGACATTGTTCAGTTCAAGGTGAACTCGATTTGGTATGTACAGTCTTCCAATATATACAGTCTTCCTAATTCGACGAGGCGAAAGTCATTTTGAACATCAGAACTCCCCCTGATTTTCGAGCCTCGTGTTAGGTGTGATTTTGCAATAGATAAGTTCGTAGCTGCGGGTGTAGCGGCCAGATAGTGCGGTTGTATCGGTTTGCGGCACTACTTGCTGCCACAGCCAAACTTTGAGCCACCGACTCCACCCAGAGTATTCTTTTTACCCCTGGTCCACTCCTCCGGCATTGGCTTTGGGTTCTTGATGGAGTCGTTATCGCCGAGTTCCGTCTCGTTGTGAATGTGTAGAGTGTACTTTTCGTGTTCTGGCTCGTCCTTGATGCCCTGTACTGTGTTTGTCCTCAGAATGATGCCTATATCCTGTGCGTATTTGAGTCTTTCTTCCATTTCCACTTGATCGTGGACTCCTCGGCCCTCTTCAAAGCCCAGACGTATTTGTCTTCGCGCAGCTGTAAGCGCGACAGTATCATGCCGAAAAGCGATTTTGGTGGCCCGGAGGAGGCCCCGGTAGACTGTGAGGCCGTTCATCGTATGAGGTTTGTTAGTGTGTCTTTAGGTGTGCGATAGTGTGAAATCAATTTTGTAATGGCTTTGCGGCTGATGCTATAGGACGATGGGTGACCGCATCTTACGCGTCGAAAAATAAACATTCAATTAACAAAACTTATCCGCCTCCACACTACAATGCCCCCAAAGAAATCGCAGAAGAGCGAACCGGCGCCTACCAGGACTACTCGTAGCCGAGGAAGACCGCGGAAGACCGCCGACCTCGAGCCAATTGAGGACGAGGCGCTTATCCAGAAGGAGCCAGAGCTAGCGCCTGAACCTGTTCAAGCTGAGGAAGCTGTTGAGCCAGTGGAAACGCCAAAGAAAGAGGAGCCAAAGAACAAGAGGAAACGAAAGCTTGACGAGGATTCGCTGATTCAGCAGCCACAGCCAACGCGGAAAACAAAGCCGTGGAGAAAATCGGGGGCCGAGGAGTCAGTCGAGCCAGCTGAGGCTGCGCCAGAGCCAGTCACAGAGCAAGCTGAGGAGCCAGTGTCAGAAACAATTGAAGAGAGCATATCACCAGTTCCCCGGCCTGAATCACATGAATCACCTGAAGTCAGCTCGCCTGCACCGACGCCATCCAAGACACCAGTCAAAGCCAAGGCACCCGCACAGTCGCCGGCAAAGTCACCAACAAAGAATGAGAAGCTGTTCAAATCACGAGTTACGCTTGATCCAAGCACGACAAACCGACCTGAGCCCAGCCCCAAGCGGCAGAAAATTAGCAGTCTGCCGGGCAACCAGTTCCGAAAGAGCGTGGTGGCGCGGCCGTCGGTGGCTCCAGTTTCCTCTGAGCATAAAGATCTCGAGTCCAAGTTGAAGAGGCTGAAGGAACTCCGAGAAACGCGCCCAGAGCAGGCTCTGAAGGACTATAAGAGTGCCGCCGAGCGACGGGCCCGGGCCCAGGCTGAAATCATCAAGCAGCTAGGCGAGAAGCACGCAAAAGAACTTAAACATGCTGTCGAAGAAGCTGTGGCTGTTGCTCTGTCCACGCAAAGATCTGACGACCGTGAACTGCAGGACGAGCTGGAGTACTTAAAAGAGAGCAATGAGATCCTGACTACTAACCTTGAGTCAGCGCAAGACGAGATTCTCATGCTCAAGGCTAAGCTGAAGTCCCAGGCAGACGATGCGAAGGCCGCGACTCTCAACATGTGCACAGATCTCAGTGGACTAGTTATCAACGACATTTCCAAGCCAGAAGACGACCATCTCACGTTTGATTGTCTTCAAAATGGCCGAAACGGTGTCTTTCACTACACCCTGGCAGTTCCCAGAGCTCAGCAAGATGACAGCTCAGAAATCACCTACACGCCGATCATCGATGAGAGCAACGAGCATTTGCTGGAACTGCTGCCGCCGTATCTGGGTGAGCCTTTGAGCTTCCAGAAAACCGCGGCGTCGCAGTTTTACGTCAAGATTTCCCAGGCGTTGCACAAGAGGTAAGCAACAGGAGCGAACTGAAGGACATCATAAAGTGCTTCAATCGTCTGGCGAAGTACTGGTTGACTGCTTCCCTCTCGAACATTCCCCGCAGCACACAATCTAACCTTGAATACCTACATAGCCGATACCTAATAACATTTTTGAGTCCATTTGCGCGCTATCTAAATCACTAGGCCAAACTATCTACAACTACGATCTATTAGCCTTCGAGTTCTAGTTGAGCTTGATGACGAGCTCGCCCTTGTCGTTCTTCACAACAGTGAGGTTTTCCAGCACTTCCTTCTTGTCGAGCTTGTTCTCTTTTCGGTAGGTCTTCAGCACCTTGGACAGTTTGATTGGTTTGCTGGTAATCAGATCACTGAAGTCCTTTTTCTCACTCTTGGTCTCCTTCTTTTCTGGTTTAGGCTCCTTCTTCTCAACCTTTGGCTCGGGAGTAGCTTGTGGCTTGGCCTTTGGCTGCTCTGACTGGTGCTTCTTGCCCTTGTAAAGGGCCTTCTCGTATTTTTCGGCCTCAGAGATACACTGAGTGTGTTTGGCGAACTCGTTTCCTGAGTTAGAAAGACGAACCCTGATCTGTGATGATTTGTTCAATGAGTTATCAACGGTCATGATAGTTGGAGACAAAATCTTGATCAGATATTGATGAAACCAGATCACGAGGGAAACCTTAGGAATTGCCCCATCTACTTACCCTCAAAAGTTGTGGAACAGTCGATACACGTAAAGTAAGCGTTGGGGCATCGGCTAAAGTGGCCCATTAGCTTTTTCTTGACCAAAGTGTCGTTACAAACCTGAGTTAGCACATTCAACGAGTATACACTCACCTCGCACGAGAAGCTGACCATTGTTTGATAGAATATGTGTGATCTGTTTACGATAACAAAATTTTGAAATTCTGAAATTTTGAGCCGCACTGTATCGTGAACCCTTGCCCATCAAAGTGGAACGTAATTGTACTTATAGGCGACCAGAAGTACTACGTGGGACTGTATTTCGCTGCAGCGAGAAAATGATATAGTTAATTAAGCGGTCATGGTAATGCTTAGAGTGATAACTTGCTGTTAAAGCTATTATATGAGTTACAATGGCTTTGCACAGCATGCCTCGCGTGGGGAGCAAGAACAGGCCGACAAAATGTTGGTTGCACCAAAAGAGGAGCCTCGAGAGGTGAACAAGGCAAAAAGTATGCCGTTACCTAGAATCGAACAAGGGTCTCTTCGGCCACAACGAAGTGTACTAACCACTATACTATAACGGCTTCTGTTGTGATTTCGGGAAGTTTTGGACGACTATGAGTTTTAGACGTTTCTGGAGCAAGCGAGTAAGCGCGATTATGGCAATTCGACCGGCTATTCGTATAATATGAGCCCTAAATAAGATTTTCTGAGTATGGGGCAATTGATTCGACTTCGTTTGCAGCGCGTTTCAAGGTCTTTACTCGAGACTGGTTACCCACTTTTGTGTTTGTTCGACTAGTAGAGACTCCAGGTTTCTTTCAGCCGCGAGCTCTCCTAATAGGAAGCTACATTGCTTGGGCTTCAGCTCTTACGCATGGTAGCCTGTTACTGGCTGTCAATGAAACCCATACCAGGCCGGCAGGCTGCAGTGTTGTACTTTTTCTTGCCTGCCGCTAGCTTATAATGCAAGCGCCTACGAAACGGTACGGCCCCAAACATAACGGCTAGGCAAACGCCTATTATGTCGAATCCGTTCTATATTGTATCTTGAGTCAATGGTCCTGAGATGGATGCCCAATTGCTTGCAGCTACTGGATGTGGGACTCAGTCCAGCCTGTTACTTGCGACTGATTGTCAGCCGCGCATGGTATCCGCAATCAAAGAGCGCCGTATCATTCTGTGATCTAGATCGAGGCTGGAATTGCACCATATCTAAGTTTTTTGATACACAACTTTATGGTTTCAGCACACCGGCCTCGGTTGGAGGTCAGTTTGGCCAGTAATTAGTTCTCCGTGAGGCGAGTGTTTGATAGCTACATGCACGTATACATTGATACAGGCTGTAGCGGCTAGCGTGCCTCGTTGAGCTGTATGGATACAACTGAGCTCGCACTGGCAAGACGCAGTCAGTTCGGAGGTAACCCCGGATGTCGGCAGTATAGCACGGCCAACAACCCGATGTGATCGGCAATTTTGGGCTCTATGAGGGCAGTTCTTTGCAGGAACTATTATGACTATCGGTGCAGCTTACGCCGTGCCTTATGCGGGCTTCTAATCAGTTGCCTAGTGCGGCCAGAACATGGAGGACAGAAACTAACCGGGATGTCAGCAGCAGAAAGAACCCAAGCAATTACCGCCCGTCGACTATATGCATAACTTACCACGCTTACTACTAAGGCAGCAGTACTCTAAGCGCCACTGTGAAGTGTGGAGTCCCGCGGCACACGCATATCGGTGACACCGCCAACGCTCTCTACATATATCGCGCATATCAGGAACACTGTGCCTCGCCTACTCATCCTAAGACATATTCGTGTAAAGGCCATTAGCATGTATGAGTAATGGGGTAGAAAGCTGCTAAAAGATTGAGGTGAGGAAACGGGGAACCTGGGGCTTTATATAGTTTTTGGCCACGACAGAGGAAGAATCGCGACATGATAACCGTCGCAAACCGGGTAACGCCAACATGACTGATGTCGTGATTATGCGGCGTTCACTCAGAAGCCGTGATGCGGGGCTGTCAATTCGTCCCGGCGAGAGGCGCAGTGTACTTCACTAAGAGGGAAGAGAATGAAAAAACACACTGGTCATTGCCTGGAAGTCCTATCGTGTCGAAATAAGCTGATCAAACATAAGGCCAATGGAGATGTCATCCAGCCATGCATAATCACGCTTGACTTGCATGCAGAGCCCACCGGGCTCTCAACAGCTTTTCACTGCACTTCGCACTGGGCAGGGCACAATCAGGGCCTAAGCTTGTTATGCAGGTTATCGCCGTCTGCTATCATGCCGTCCACGGCACTGGCATTGTATTGCGTGATGGGCCTTAAACCAGTGAATATATAAGGCCTCTCTCGTCCTGCTATTCTTTACTAACACACATAATGCACTACACACTCCTCCTGGCCATCGCGGGCAGCGTCCTAGCCGCACCATCGTTTTCCGGCGCCACCACCCCTGTGGCGGGCACCCTCAGCGTCCCAGTCAGGCACAACGCCCCACAGCCCATCATCAAGCGAGACGACACCGTCCCTGAGACCCTCCAGAACCAGCTAAGCCTGGGCCAGTACATGCTCACCCTCGAGATTGGTACTCCACCACAGAAGGCCGACGCCATCATCGACACGGGCAGCAGCGATCTGTGGGTTTTTACTAACGCCGTTAACTCCGGAAACACCTACGACTCCTCAAAATCCTCCTCCTCCCAGTACATTAGCGATCAGTTCTCCATCAACTACGTCAACGGAAGCGCTAGCGGCGACTGGGTCACCGACAGCATTGCTTTTGGCAGCGGCTCGATCAGTCAGCAGTTTGGCGCCGTCTCTTCTCAGGGTACCGGATTCAGTGCTGGCGTTTTTGGCGTTGGCTACGAGTCCAACGAGACTCCATCTGCTGGCTCTGAGTACACCAACATCCCAGCCAACCTCAAGGCCAATGGACTAATCAACCGAAACGCCTATTCCCTCTTCCTCGATGACGTTGACGCGCAGACCGGTTCTATTTTGTTTGGCGGTGTCGACTCTTCCAAGTACACGGGACCGCTGTACACGGTTCCTGTCCTTGACTCGGCCTCTTTCCTGGTTGACGCCAGCTACGATGGCACGTCATTCCAGGGTGTTTTGGATAGCGGCACCTCGTGGCTGTATCTTCCCCAGGAAATCAGCGATGCGCTGAATAAGAAATACGGCGGCAAGTACGACGCTCAGTCGGGCTTCTACTGGCTGGACGAGATTCCAACTGAGCCCTTCGAGATCTCTCTCAGTGGATTCTCCATCACCATTGATGGAAAGGAGGTTGTGCAGCCAGCCAATATTGCTCTTCCCACCGGGCCCTACCCAGGAAAGTACGCTATTGTGATTCTGCCAAACTCGCAGTCCGAAGGCATCAACCTGTTGGGCGATGTATTTTTGAGGAACTCTTATGTGGTTTACGACCTGGACAACAACCAGGTGTCTATTGCCCAGGCCTCGTTCAACACAAACGCTTCCAATGTCGTGGCCATCCCTGCGTCTGGCCCAATTCCAGGCGCCACTCCTGCTCCAGGATCCGCCTAAGCGTACCGGATCCACTCCCCGAACAGCTTTAGCCTCCCTTTCGTTTTTAGTTAATTGATTGATGATACCACAACGCATGACTTGCGCCTGGCGCCAGAAACTGGTGAAAAGATAGTTTCGTCCGATGAAGCTATCACACCTTTTTAATGAAGCGAGACAGGCTACCAGAGAGTTCCGTGACAGACACAGCTAGCCGAAGACTTTACGTGTTTGCCGGTGATGTGTAGAGTAATATATATTTGCTCCATCCTATAACTCCAAGAAAGTGTACCTCGCGTCACGTCAATTCTCAGCTTTGAATCGAGGCTGAATGGCACGTGACATCTCCACAAATCATTTGAGGACACAATAAAATCAATCACATAGACCGTTGATCGACACTTCTATTCCCCCTTTCGTCGCTGCACGCCTCTGATTTGGTCCCAGCCCCGCGCAGCTTGGAGGTGGGTAACCTCCCAGCTGTCGAGTTGCGATAAACGGGACAAATAGAGCGCGCGTCGCGTATCATCCAAATTTTTTGAAATCTCAACACTGGGGCTGCCAGACCATGGATCAATCGTCGTTTTTTGCTGGCGACGGTGAAACGCCCACGCGGGGGTACGTCGGTCCAGTCCGAAAACGGCTCGGCAACCGGCCCGGGTCGTTTCCCAAGCAACGAAGCCTTGGTTCTTCGGCAGGCAGATTTGGCGGCACACCATACTACAGAGCTGAGAAGCGGCCTCAACCCAGGCCAGAGCCTGAGAGGGGGTTCTTCTCCAACATCAAAAAGTCCATTTCGCGAGCCGTCTCGCTGTGGTGGGACAAGCCAGTTTCATCAGGAAATCTGAGTGAAATGCCAGTGGAGGAAGAAAGAGATAAGCATGAAGCGCCGCATTATGTTGATGAGACACCGTGAGTATCCTCAGCGTACCTGAGCCTCAAGCGTTTGTTCAAGCAATACGTGTACTAACTGCCATGGCTGATAGCGATTCGCCAGGCTGACATCTCTCGTGCTAACCTAGACCAAAGAAGGTAAACATCAGCTGGAAGAGTCAGCAACCTGTTCGAATCGACCTTATGGCTAAAGAGGAGCCAAAAAAGATACAGAAGTTTCCCGTTCTCGACAAGAAGGAAGCGCAAACGTTAATATCAGCATATAGAGACGCTCTCATGACGCAAATAGAGGTCCCGCAAGGACACAAGAGAAAGCTGTCTGACGGCTCAGTCGATGGAAGAGCACAGGACAAGCACCAGAGCAAGAAGGAGAAGGTTGAAGAGGAGGTGTTTGAGATTGATGAGGTGGACGTCGATGAGCCGTTCATCGATGGACCATTTATCGATGGACCGGTGGACGTTGAACCCGTGCTCAGTGCGAAGAGGAGTCCTAAGAGAGAGAGGAGAGAGGCGACTAAAAAGCCTGAGCAGGTGGTCGACCTAAGACCTGTGCCTATACCGCGAATTGAGCTCCAAGTGAAGCATATTCTAAGCATTGAAGAACTTCCCGTGGAACAGCGAAATATGGATGGGTTTTTTTCTGCGGACATTTACATTTCAGATGACGAGGAGCCTGCGAAACCTTCAGAGTTTATCGAACGAAGGTTTGAGAAGCCAGCCAGGCCTACTTGGTCTCTTGCCAACAAGCCTACTCTAGACAATGAGAAAGCGCTAGAACCAGAAAAGGTACCAGAGCCAGTGGCTGTCTCAGAACCGGAGCGGGAGGAGCCGAAGAAGGCACTGCTTCCATTCAATGTGCCAATCAGCAACAGTGAGCCAAACGGACAGGTGAATGGCAGCGCTAAGCCTTTGTTTGGCGAGAGGGCTGATAAGCCATTGTTTTCAAATGACAAACCCGCCGACAAGCCAATGTTTTCACTGGAAAAAGCTGCAGAGAAGCCAGCATTCTCCTTCGGTGATAAGCCAGCTGAAAAGGCGGCTGACAAGCCTCTTTTCTCGCTAAGCAACAACAAGCCAGCCGAACTGCCAGCCGAAAAGCCCTTGTTTTCATTTGGCGCTAAACCAGAGCCTTCCAAGCCTCTGTTTTCGCTTGACAAGCCAACAGAGCCCTCCAAAGCCATGTTTTCGCTTGAGAAGACAGCAGAGCCAGCAGAGCCAGCTGCGAAGCCTCTGTTTTCCTTTGGCGACAAGCCAGCTGAGAAACCAGCTGAAAAGCCTCTGTTCTCGCTAAGTAACGACAAGCCAGAGAAGCCAGCATTCTCGTTTGGTAAGCAAGTGGAAACTTCTGAGAAGCCGCTGTTTGGATTCAGCAAGCCAGCCGAGGCAGAGAAGCCCGCTGAGACTAAGCCGGCATTCAGCTTCGGCTCCAGCGACAAGCCAGCTGAGAGCAAGCCCCTGTTCAGTCTCGGTGCGTCTAGCGACAAGCCAGCCGACAAACCTGTGGAGAACAAGCCAACTTTCAGCTTCGGTTCTAGCGCCGACAAAGAGAAGGCTAACAGTCAGCCGCTTTTTGGCGCCAGCTCTGAGGCTAAGCCGTTGTTCGGTGCCAGTTCTGAGTCCAAGCCACTGTTTGGTGCCAGCTCGGAAAACAAGCCACTTTTTGGCGCAACTTCAGAATCCAAACCACTTTTCGGGGCCATCTCAGAATCCAAACCGCTTTTCGGAGCCAGCTCAGAATCTAAACCTGTATTCGGAGCCAGCTCAGAATCCAAGCCATTGTTTGGAGCTAGTTCAGAGTCCAAGCCATTGTTTGGAGCTAGTTCAGAGTCCAAGCCATTGTTTGGAGCTAGTTCAGAATCCAAGCCGTTATTTGGTGCCAGCTCACAAGCTGAGGAGAAGAAGCCATTGTTTGGCACTTCCACGAGTTTCAGCTTTGGAAAGACAGAGACGAACGCGACCCCATTTGGAAGTGCCAAACCGGCGGAAAACAAGCCCTTGTTTGGCGCTTCTACGACGGCCTCCAGCGACAAGCCTGCCTTTTCGTTCGGCGGCTCTGGCAGCACTGGCTCAACATTTGGATCCACCGCACCATCTAGCGCAACTGATGTTACCTCTAACGGCTTCAGTTTCGGCGCCAAACCCGACTCCGCCGCCCCTGCCGCTACAGCCTTTGGCTTTGGTGAAAAGAAAGCCGAGACTCCGAGCTTCGCCTTTGGCGCTTCAGAAAAGAAGGCTGACGCGCCGTTCAGTTTCAGCGGGTCTGGCACAACGGAAGCGTTTGGCAAGCCTAGTCCATCAGGCTTCAATTTTGGCGCGTCGGCGCCTGCCGCCAGCGCGCCGGCTAGCAGCGGCGGATTCAATTTTGGCGCAAACACAGCGAGCACCAACACGAGCTCATCGGGGTTCAGCTTCGGCGGAAACACCGGAACCGGTAACGCCGCCGACAATAAATTTGCGTTTGCAGCAGGTGGAGCCGCTACCCCCGCCGCTCCAGCGTTTGGCCAGAGCACCAACACTAGCTCAGGCTTTGGTGGGTTCGCACAGTCCCAACAATCCAGTACGAGTACTGGTGGTTTTAACTTCGGTGGGCAACCAGCTCAGGCCCAAGGGTTCCAGTTCGGCGGCAGCAATGCGAATACGAATGCATTTGGGGGCAACGCTGGGGGTGACGCCAATAATATGTTTGCATCGGGCCTAGCAGGCAGTGCTCCGGCCACGCCTGGTGGCCGAAAGTTGGCCCCAATGCCTCGAAGAAGGTTGCCAAAGAGGTAAGGCGCCGCCTTGAAGCACAGCCACGCACCTCACCCTCCACCTAGCCACTGAGGCATGGCCAACTGTTAGCCAGCAGTCCAGGGACAAGGGATTATTACAGCCCGCAGCGCGCAAGGATATCCTGCAGCTGACACATAGAGCAGACGCATAGTGATGCCAGCCGGCCAAGAAGGGTGTGCCCCTAGGGAGAGGCCATAGACGGGTGATATAGTGTAGAGTATTATTTATTGTACTGTATTGAGTTAACACACGGGTGTAGGCAAAATCGGCGAGCTGTATAGGCGAGCTCTATAGTGCGAGCCTAAATTGTCTGTGGTGCGGACATGTGTGTAGGGCAAGGATAACGTTTCAGGTGGAGAAGTCCCGATTCGCGACTGACATCACAGAAATACTACGCAACGGTAATTTAACGCTCAACGGCTGCCTACACGCAAGATGAGCGTCGACTTATCGATCCCCGACGGGTTGCCTGATGCGGTTGTTCAGAAGCTCCGGGACCTAGCGCAGGAATTGGAGGTGAGTGCCTCAGCGGTTACACGGCTAACGTAGGACGGAGACATCACTGTCAAGGGATACAAGAAGCACAGAGACTTGATTATAGCAACGGTTCCCAAGCCGGCCAGTGAGGCTGGAAGTATACGCGACAGCCTAAGAGATTCGGAGAGCATACGGTACGAGGGGACGGTGGATTCGGCATCATCGAGGAATTCGATAGGCGTGAGTATTCAGCGCTTCTCAGCGCAGCTGAGTGGATAGCGTCTGCCTAGAAGGAAACTGGGCAGTGTCAACGATTTGGAGGCTAGAACATACGCCAGAGGTTTGACCAATGCGGGGGTTAGCGCCTAGCACAATTGTGTCCGCACCAGCGCCCACTATAGATCGCACCTTTGGCAGGGGGTAAAGCTTCATTTGGCTTGCATACTAACTCAGGGCTACGCAGCTTCAACCAGATCCCTGACATATGATGCTTGGGAACATTTGGATGCTGAATTGGACAAACCGCTGTTCAACGAGCCTTCAACATACCGAGCCACGACGCTCTCTGGCCAGCAAGCGCTTGCTGAAGAGACTTGGAAACTAAGAGATGTTAAACTGCAACGGCCACTAGAGCCACGACTGTTCCCGGATAACATGGGCTCGGACCCACAAAATGGGTCTGTCAACATGTCAAAGTTCGACAACCTGCCCTCGATCCTGCGTCACAGAGCAAAGGCCATCGCGCGGAACCAGGCAATTATCGTGATTGACAGCAAGGGCAAGGAGGAAAACTCCATTGGCTGGGACAAGCTGGCATCACGGGCCGAGAGGGTCGCCCAGATGATCAGGGAGAAGTCCGGGCTGTACAGAGGCGACCGAATCACGCTCATGTACCAGCAGGGCGAGGTTATCGACTTCGTCGTGGCGCTGCTGGGCTGTTTCCTGGCCGGTATGATTGCAATTCCCCTGAGTCCGTCGCTGCGAATGGTTGAAGTCAAGGAGATTCTCAACAACACCCAGTCGCACCTGGTGCTCACTACAGAGGTCAATTACAAAGCTCTACAGCGAAATATCGCTGCTCACAAGGCAGAGTGGCCAGCGGGTGTCATTTGGTGGAAGACAAACGATTTCGGTTCGTACCACCCATCGAACAAGAAGGAAGAACTGCCGGCTCTACAGGTTCCAGACTTGGCCTATATCGAGTTTTCCAGATCGCCTCTGGAAACCATGAGAGGTGTGGTGTTGTCGCACAAGACTGTTCTTCAGCAAATGAAGTGTCTGACGGCAATGCTGAAGAGCAGAGGCGCGTATAAAGGCAAATTGCGACCAGGCCCCGACACGGTTCTGTGTAACCTAGACGTGCGGCAGTCTGTTGGACTAATCGTGGGTGTTCTTCTCACAGTCTATTCTGGGAACACGCTGATTTGGCTTCCACAGGCTGTCGTTGCCACCGGCGGTCTGTATGCTAACCTCATTAGCAAGTACAGGGTGTCTATTATTCTAAGTGACTACCCCACGCTCAAGCAGGTCACTTACAACTACCAGCAGTACCCTCACATTACGCGAAACTACTCGAAAAAGACGGAGGTGAACTTTGAGACAATCAACTGCTGTCTGATTGATACCCTGGCTGTAGATCCCGAGTTCCATGAGGTGCTTGCTGACCGATGGCTTAAACCTTTGGGCAACAAGAACGCGCGAGAGGTTGTAGCTCCGCTTCTAACGTTGAACGAGCATGGTGGTATGGTGATTTCAATGCGAGACTGGCTAGAGAGACAGGAGAACTTGGGATGCGAGCTGAACCAGCAGGCAGACGAAGAGAACGGCGGACCTTTTGATCTTTCTGAGGTGTCGCTGGATCTTGAGGCCTTGACCACCAACAAGATTAAGATCGTCCCGACCATCACAGTGCGTGGTGGTGGCGCCGAAGAGACTGCCAAGAGGACGGTCCGAGTCGGCGCATTCGGCTATCCTCTCCCAGATGCGACCGTGGCTATTGTCAACCCAGATACAGGCCTGCTGTCACCAGAAATGGATGTGGGTGAAATCTGGATCGACAGTCCCTCTCTCAGTGGCGGTTTCTGGGGCCTGGAGACAGAAACAGATACCGTCTTTCACGCCTACTGTTTTGATCACAACGGGCGAGTCGATGTGGAGTTCCTACGAACAGGTCTGCTTGGATTTATCTATGACGGAAAGGTTTACGTTCTGGGTTTATACGAAGACCGACTACGACAGCGTGTTGATAAGCCTGATTCCATGTTGCCGAGCAGTGTGGCCGATTTCATGGCGCGACCAAAGCACCTGTCAGAGTACCGGTATCACTACTCGGCGCACCTGGTGCACACCATCACGAGGTCTATCCCGGCTGTCTTTGAGTGTTGTGCCTTTGATGTCTTCTTGAACGGAGAACATCTGCCTGTACTAATTTTTGAGTCGACACTAGCCAACGGCGTCTGGGCTCCAGGGGCCGCTGGCGCTGTCGCTACCGATACTGGAAGATACGCCGGAAGTGGGCGGGCCAACATCCAGGAGCTGAACACGGCGGCAGAGCAGATTATTGAGCTTTTGAGGGAAGTGCATAACGTGCATCTTTTCTGCGTGCTGGCGACCCCATGCAACAGTTTGCCTAAAATCATTAGAAGCGGCCGACCTGAAATTGGCGTAATTATGTGCAAGCGGCGGTTCGTGGCCGGTGCTCTCCAGGTGGTTCACGCCAAATTTGGCATCGAGACGGCTATCAGAAACTACGCGATCGGCCCTGACCCTCAGGGCGGCATCTGGTCGCCTGCCATCTCCCATCTCAGGTCAAACAGTTTCGGCAACAGCGATAAGCAGTATTCAGGCGTTGATTTCCGGACTACGGTTATAGACGACCGAACCCAAGTGCCTCTCAGTGAGTTTGCGTCCATTGTTGATATTCTCAAGTGGCGTGTTTCGCATCAGGCAGAGGAACTGGCCTACAGCACAATTGACGGCCGGGCAAAGGAAGGTAAGGGAATTGCATGGAGAAAACTTGAGCAGAAAATTGCCTCCGTGGCGCAACATCTCAAGTCAAAATACCGATTCACTTCTGGTGACGTCGCACTGCTCATGTACACGCATTCCGAAGAGTACGTGATTGCAGTATATGCCTGCCTGGTTCTTGGAGTCACCTGTGTGCCAATCTCACCTATTGACTCAGAAAGACTGGGAGAAGACATCCCGGCGCTGGTCAACTTTAACATGGAACACAGGTGTAAGGCCATTTTGGTCAACAGCGAGTCTGAGAGCACTCTCAAGGGAAAGATGGTTCAACAGCATATCAAACACACTTGTCAGGTTTCTCGAGGTACTTTTCCGCAAACTATCAACACATCCAAGATCAAGATCGTTACGGCGACGCTCAAGGATATCAAGCTTGACCAAGCGGTTCTGCAGGATACCTTTCCGGCTGTTGTGTGGCTTTTCTGGACGCCAGACCACCGGTGCGTGGCTGTCCAAATGAGCCATAAGTCGCTTATGGGCATGTGCAAGATTCAGAAGGAGACTTGTCAGATGAGCAGCACGAAACCTGTGGTTGGCTGTGTTCGAAGCACCAGCGGACTAGGATTCCTCCATACCATCTGTATGGGCGTGTTTCTTGGATCCTCTACGCTATTGATCTCGCCAATCGATTATGCCAATAGCCCCATCACGTTCTATCTGGCTCTAAGCAGATTCAAGGTCAAGGATTGCTACGCCACGCCGCAAATGTTGAGGCACGCCATTGCCAAAGTCAAGCCCAAGGGATTCTCGCTGGCCGAGACGAAAAACGTCATGGTCACCACTGACGGCCGGCCCGCTACTAATTTTGTGAAGGACGTCCGACTTTGCTTCAGCCCCACCAAGCTCGAAGCCCAAGCCATCAGCTGGGGATACTCTCACGTCTTGAATCCGCTCATCACCACGAGATCATACATGTCGACTGAGCCTATCGACCTATGGCTCGACCCCATTGCATTGCGTCAGGGCTACGTGAGCATAGTGCATCCCGGAAACTGCCAGGGCGCGCTACACATTCAAGATTCTGGTATGGTACCAGTCTCCACGCAGGTAGCCATCGTGAACCCGGAAACGTGCAGGCTGTGCCGTGTCGGTGAGTATGGTGAAATCTGGGTGTACTCGGAAGGCAACGTTTCCAGCTTCTTCACCAAGGCCAAGGACCAGTTCCTGACCGAACGACTCCGTGGAAGGATTATCGACAGTAACTCCAAGGTTGAGTACATCAGAACAGGCGATCTTGGATTTCTGCACACCGTCTCTCGACAGGTTGAGGACGAGGGCTCAGAGCGGGAGACTCTCGAGATGCAGACATTGTTTGTCCTGGGCAGTATTGGCGAGACCTTTGAGGTCTTTGGCCTGAATCACTTCCCGATTGACATCGAACAGACGATTGAAATGTGGATCAGCGAGCAGGCTAAACTACGAGTGAGTTCAGTCGTGTTCCAAGCTGGCGGTCTGGTGGTCGCTTTGATTGAGTTGCCTATTCCCTCGATGCAGTTCACCGCTACGGACGCCAATGTCCACGTCAGGCCACCGACTCTGCCGACCCTGATTCCACTTGTAGTGAACTGTGTGATGGAGGCACATCAGCTTGTGGTTGATATCGTGGCTTTTGTTGGCCGAGGCGACCTGTATAGGTCGCGACTAGGCGAGAAACAGAGAGGCAAGATTCTGGCGGCGTGGATCCACAAGAAGCTGCATTTACTGGGCAAGTTTGGTGTCAGTGGGGGAGAGAAGAAAATGATGTCTCATTTGAGAGACGATGAGAGTATCAGAGAGAGCATCAGCGAGGTTAGCGGGGCCTAAACGATACCACCCTCGCAGCTACACAGCACTTCACGCGAAGGTGAAGCTATTGATGATCTCAGGGCGAGATTGTCAAATGACTAATGTAATGTAATATACAGTGAATAAATAGATGCAAGTGTTTGGCGCAGGGTTAGTCCCACTTGTTTTCGCTTTCTCCAGGGAACCGAGGCACTCGAACTTGTTCCCATTTCGTAGTGTCCATTTGCTGGAGTCGCTAGGTTAGCACCAGTAGTGAGCAAATATTCCGCTCAGAAATACTTACATAATATTCCTCCTTCATATCAATCTTTCTCCTTCCTCTGTGGATAGATAGTGCCTCTTCCTCGGACATGGCCGAAACGTGCCTGTCATGCCTCTCGTACCGTAGCTGTGTAACGTTACTCAACATGTAGGCGCCCGCTGTGATCAGAAGGATGAATGGCAAACCAAACATGAGAAAGGGGTACTTGCCCTGGGCGGCCATGTACCGACCCCGGATACTCTTCGCATAGAGCTCCTGCTGTTTTTTGCTGATAAAGATTTTGCTGCCGAAAGCCATGGGTGGAGTATGGATGTTGAACGATTGGACATTTTTCAATTGTCACGTGACCAAACTCGAACAATACGATGTGAATACACTTGACGATTTGAATTGGCGAGCGCAGTACTAGGAACCAGATAACCCTCTCGTTAGGATGATCGAAAGGGGAGTGGCGGCAAGCATATTGGAAATTATGTGTGAACTTCTATGGCCCGTGGTTGAGCGCCTTCAACTTAGTCACGTTTGGCGCCTCCAATACTTGGTCATGTTTTGCTAGCTATAAGAACTATGCATGTACGACTAAAGTAATTGGAGCAATCAGTTGGCCCTGTGAGTGTTCTTTGCCGAATTATCGGCTGGATGGACGCGTAAAAATTAAACGCGGTACACGAAAAAGGCGCGTCGCAAGTGATAACCACATTACTGCAAACTCCAGCCGGCCTACCACTAATTATACTCGCAAGCAACAGAATGGACGTCGACGAATGGACAGTCTCGGCCAATGACGCCATCACCATCCGGCTGGGTGAGATCAGCGAAGAGAGCATCTTTGACGAGACGTTCATTGACAAGAGCGCCGATGACTTGTTCAATCCAGCCTTCACGTATCCTATTTTTGGCGACGAGGAGTTGATTTACGGTTACAAGGGCCTCAAGATTGATCTCGTCTTTGACAAGTACACGCTACTTCTGGTGGTATACGTGGACTACGAGGACAAGCGAGTGGACGATGATCCGCTTCAGAAGCTCTATGAGGTGTTGCCGGAGGAGACAGTGATCATTGATAGACCTGCTATAAGGGCTGCTAACAACCAGAGCTCTGTGCTTAGACGGCTGCGTATTGCCATTGAAGGCGACAGGAGGAACGCTCAGGTGCAGGGCGCTGAAATTGCCTCGTTCCAAGGTAACGACGGCCAAACATACAACGTTGTGGACTTGAACCTAGACGACGACCGGACCAAGACGCTTCATACGCGGATGCAAGTGTTTGTGTTGCTGTTCATTGAGGCCGGAAGCTATATCGACATTGACGACGAGCGATGGAACCTCTACGTGGTGTACTCAGACAAGCTCTTTGTGGGCTTCTGTACCGTCTACTCGTACTTTTGGTACAAGAATGCAGCTGCTCACGACGCTATCAAAGTTCCCTCCAGCGTCAGAAAAGACGAGACGATGATTCCCAAGGCGCAGCTGACGTGGTGGCCTAAGCGAAAGCGAATTTCTCAGTTTGTTGTGTTGCCTCTGTACCACGGCAACCGCGTGGGTTCCAAGCTCTACACCACCCTATTTGACCACTTTCAGGTCGACGCCACGGTGAAGGAAATCACCGTGGAAGACCCCAACGAGCAGTTTGATGACCTACGAGACCGATGCGATCTCACGTGGCTGTCCGCTTCAGACCTGTGGACAGACCCAGTGTTTCTGACGGGATTCCCTTTCCAAGAGGCCTGGGCCGACGAGAAGCGGTACAAATACAAGATTGCCCAGAGGCAGTTTGACCGGTGTATGGAGATGGCACAGTTGAGCATCAATGGCAAGGGCAGGGAGTTCGAGCTTCAGGTCAAGCGACGGCTGTATATCCGCAACAAGGAAGCTTTAGACGCGTTGAACCTGACGCTGCACGAGCGAAAGTCGAAGCTGCACGAGACCTACGAGAAGCTGATTGAGGACTACGAGAGGATATTGAAGCATGTCGAGTTTGTGCAGGCTAACGGAAAGGGAAAGGGTAAGAGGCTGTTGGGTGTATAACGTTATACGGGCAGCGGTTTGTCACGACTGAGCTATAAGTGAGGGCACGAAGAGCTATAAGTGAGGTCACGAAGAGCTATAAGTGACGCTATACGCGAGGCTATTACCCTTGATGGAGCACCTGTTAATCGCGCATGCAACTAGGTGCTATATTTATATACTGTACAGTAATCAAAATAGATGTGAAATTCTTATAGATCTGGGTAGTACTGCTGGAGATATAGCCTAAACTCGTAGTAACCGCCCTGCTTCATCTTCAGAGGGCCGTTTTCCGCCACCAGAATATCCTTCGGCGTGATCACCTCCATGGTCATGACCGCTTTGATGCGTTCGTTCTGAACTGCCTTCTTCTGCTCGGAATCGATGGGTTCGTTGATGCCTTCCTCTACGGGCACAGAGGACACGTCAAAGAGGTGGTCTTTGATTGATTCAAGGACGAGATCGATCTCGGCGCCAGTCAGCGACTGGCGGTTGGCGGTCACGTAGAACTCGCGGTCGTAGAAGATGCGGACGGGATACACGCGACTGCCCTTTTGGATGTATCGTAGGCTAATTAGCGGCCAGTCCAAGCTAGTGACCTATAAACTACACAATCTGAACGTTCATTGATACTCACACTGGCATATGTCCCAAGCGTCACATCACCTCACATCAACTCACATCAACCCACCATGCGCACTACATGAACACTTTAGAGGAAATCCCGAGAATACATTCACTTTGAGACGAGATCCGATTACGCTTGAGCATCAAATGCGGTTTGCTGATCACGACCATCGAAACCTGGTTAGCATAGTTTAGGGCCGTTGAGTCAGAATTGTGCTCAATTTGACGGGCTTGAGGTCAGAGGTAACTGTCATCGTTCATTGGAGCATCGGTTCACCGAACATGAAACAGTATGAAAACGCTTGAAATCTCAAGCTTCACTTTCCGTCACAATGAACGGACGTAAACCTCACGACGCTCTCACGCACGGCTCGAAAACCTAGATGAAACATTAATCTGCAGCCGTCCACGCCGCGCAGACAAGGGTCTAGCCATCTCATTTTCGATGAGCGTCCTCCGTGAGTATTCGCGTCCGTTTCTGAGACGACCTTCGATTCGCGATATTCGATCAATGAATCAGCATATTCCAGCTTCCTAGTTAATTACGGCGCTCCGCTGTAACACTACAAGTTGAGGTTGCTTAAGGCTCAGTTTGAGTTCTTGCTTAGACTTTAAGCTCAGTTTAGTCGAACAGTGCGTTTTGATATTATATTCAATTAGATTAGCTACGATTCACATTAGAAAACACGTTGTCAGAGACAACTGGCCGGAGTGCTCGGCCGTGAGAGTTGGCTGATTGGACTTGAAGACAAGTCAAAACTAGCTGGTAGTCAATCTAACCTTGCCTCAAGAGTCGCTTCGCTCATATTGGATTCGATTAGGCGACGATATCTTTCTCCTCACCCTCGTGCTCATCGTCCTTCTCCTCCCACTCCTCTCGGGAGTCCTCCAGTCCGTACTGGTCAGCCCGTCGAATACTCAGGGTAGGCTTGACAGAGGCCTGGTCCAGGGTCCAGGTAGCCAGGGCGTTCTCAGCATCGATAATAATCTGCTTGGAAGCCTCGTAGCCGTCGTAGGATGGTCGGGTTTCGCCTGGAGTGACTGGAGAGTCGTCCAGCAGCTCCAGCAGAGCTTTACCGTATCCGGCAATGAGAGCCAGCTTCTCGGAGTGCTCTCGGATAGCATCGAACTGGTAGTTGAAGGCGGCCTTGATCTTTTCTCGGGTAATGTTGGACAGCTGGGCCTCAGCAACCAGCGACTCGGCCTCGGCTCGAACCAATTCCTGCTCCAAAACAATAATCTTTGGAGAATGGGGGTCCTTGTACTTGAGCTGGGCAATCTGGTCGGTAATCTTCTGCTTTCGGTCTCGCGATGGCTGGACAGAGGCCTCAATGTTTCGCACCGACTTGAGTGTGATTCTATATTGGTCGTACTTGTCGATAAACTGGTCCTCGAGCTCACCAATCTCGTAAATCAAGACACCAAGCTTATCGGTAACATCGGAAACGTCATCATCACCCTCTTCACCCCACAAAGACAGCTGCTTGGCAACCTCTCGTCGCTCCCGGGCAACCAACTCAATGGATCGCATCACATTCTTCTCCATCTTGACCAGGGCGGCTAGCTTTCGGGCCAGCTCGGGACCGAACGATCCGGCGGCAGTCCGTCGAAAGGTGTGGGCAATAGAACCCTTGCCAAAGAACCGGCCAGACTTGGTGGTCGATGGCGGCGGTGGCGGGGACTGCAACTGAGCAGCAGTTGGCGCACGTGACTGTCGAAGAGAATAAGTTCTATGCATTGCGGTTGTGTATTCAAGTGTGGAGGAATAGCTGCCTTTATAACAAGGCGATGGCAATCTAATGGGGTGTTGCTGCGGCGACGATTTGGGTAGTGGGTAAACAGCAACTAAAATTGGAAAAGCAATTTGATCCATAAAAAGAAAAAGATCGAGAGGGTAACCTTCAGGGACCTGTACGGTGACGACATTTTATGACGATTGGCGTGCAGAGGAGATGACGTCCGAGCGAGGACTATTTGCAGGTCATCTGAGCATAGCATCGTGGGAGAGATGACGACACTATAGCACTTTAGCTTGGAGGAGTTGTTCGGATGGCTATATTTAGCTCAGACATGGCTGGCACGCTAACACAAGCTAATCAGGGTAGACGCCTGGGAATGTAGGCCAGGAACTTCGATGGAGTGGATTTTGGCTTGGGGTCTATTAATAGCGCTGTATGGCGATAGTATAGCGACAAAGCGAGAGAGGATGGCAGTGCTTACATATGAAGTCTAGGCGCGGTATACGCAATCGCTAAGACAGTACCGAGACGTGATAGGTTTCGGCCTGAGTCAATGTAGGCGTCTATGGTACAGGTTAGCGAGTATTAGGGTTTGAGCCAAGCGTACCACATACCGGTGACAATGTGGGAGGTAATGCTGGGCCTTTATGGCTTGTCTAGTACACGCTTCTCCTTGTCGTCTACTCAGCCAAGATGCCATTAAACATTTTTACCTGGTAGGCGAGTTAAGCAGCACGTGATCTCTTGGCGCGTATTGTATGGTTGTTTGGTAGGATTCAGTAGTGGTTGAGTGTGCTGAGTCGGAAGTATTCAATTGAGTGATTGTGGTTAACGGTTATTCAATTGTAGCCAGGAACAGGACACGTGCGCAAGCCTCAGCGAATGAACGCCTGAGCACCCACCCATTTGGGTTCTGCAAGTTTCGCTCGTCTAAGTTAAGGCAACCTAACTTGTAAGGCGCGGGTGGACCCGGGAATGGGTTTTCTATGCATGCGCGGACAATGCTTTGTTGAAGGAGGTGAGCGCGCGCTGTGAGATGTGAAATATTAACCATGTTAGCGTGCTAATGATTCTAACATGTTGGAGCCGGATTACTCGGGACGGGAAGGTTCAATTGGTGATTGCTTGCAGTGCAATGGATATACATGATTTAATGCCAGCTGGGAAACGCAGGGTTCCTGATGTGGTAGTTTCAGGCGCCAGAGCGATCGCCTGACTGCGCCTTACAATAGTGTAGATTTAGCGCCAATAGCGTTCACGAAACCGTCGTGGGATCAGTGAAGAGCAGTGAATGAAGATTGTGCCGGCTTATCCGATCAGTTGGCTTCTTAGCGAGCCAAACCTTGCAGCATTGAACCCAAACTTCGCCGCAACGAAACCCAAATTTGTGTAGCTGAGTTTCCACTTTCATCAGTGCTGACAGCTAAAGCTCATCTTCAGTCTCCCAACCTTTACCACAGCATATATACTCCAGAAACTGAGATAAGAATCAGTTCATACCAACGTACAGAATGGACAAGTAACCAAGTGAAATTTTCAGTCACGTGCCTGAACCTCCCTGTAAGGCTGAGCTATCTCCAATACAGATCAACAGGAACGCCGTACGCCTAGCGGCCGGTCCGACTTAGGCGTTCCGAACATGGCGCGGGCAAATTTGTTCCTTGCGTCGGAGCTCCGACATCCGATTGCGAGAAGAAAACCGGACTCCAGAAGTGAAAGCTGGTGCTATTAGCAGTACAAACACGAAATCAATGGCGGAAATGGAAGCACAAACGCCAATCTCTTCAATATAACACGCTGAACCATGTGAGGCAACCCGAATGCTTTCGGCATCTCCACAGACCATATTCTGCACCCTAACCCTACCCTTACCCATATCCGGCTGAAGCTTGATTCACTGAAACGGCAAGGGCTCCGCAACACAATATATAAACCTCGAAATTTTCCGACAAGAAACACTCGTTAATTTCATTTTACGGCATACACATAGACGACATGAGCTCCGCTTTGAAATGGTACCTCGGGCACGTCCACAAGCGGCCTTATCTGGTCAACTCGCTTACGGCCATGACCCTCTTTGGCGCTGGTGATGTGCTTGCCCAACAGATTGGCGAAAGGCCATACGACTGGCAGCGAACACTACGAGCCAGTGTGTTTGGTGGATGCGTCTTTTCGCCAATGTTCACGACTTGGTTCAGGTTCCTGAACGCTAAGGTCACCTCGCCTAATCCTCTCAAGCAAACCCTGAAGAGAGTGGCGCTTGATCAGGGAGCCTTTGGTCCGATTATCGTTCTACCAACCTACTTCACCGTACTGGGCGCCATGGAAGGCAAGGGACCCGAGGGGATCAAGGAGAGTTTCACCACGAAGTACTGGCCTGTTCTGTTTACTTCGTTGGCTGTCTGGCCAGCTGCCCAGTTCATCAATTTCATGTGGGTGCCGCTGCAGGGCCGGCTACTCTTTGCGAACGTGGTGTCGCTCTTTTGGAACGCTTTCCTGTCGTGGAAGAACGCCAGTCGTGTCCCAGTGCATGAGCTGGAACTGGAGGAGGAACCTATTCTCTAAATAACCCGGAGTTAAGCCTGGCACCACCAGCATTGGTTTGAAGATGAAAAATCATACTTGAACATTGGAGGTTCGAGACTAGATCGCTGACCAGCGTATTCAGCCGATTGACCAAAGGACGATAGATTGTACTATAGACTGTATATTAGAACTGCATGCTTCTGAGCACCTATGTGACTTACCCCTGAGTAGCCGGTCAGAAAACAGCGACCGTTGCGAATGAAACCCCTGTGTAAGCCTAATTAAGTTAGGCTTACTAAGATTATTGACTTTATCGATGGGCGTAGTAAACCTTGTGACTTGAGAGGCAATTGGCTCAGGAGCAAGAGTTTCACTCGAAGTAGACATTGAACGTGCGGTCGATTATACCATCAGTAGGTCTCACGCCCAGGAGGAAGGCAAGCTCGAACATCTGTTACTCATCATCTCTGTAGGTAAAAGTCAATTGACAGGCTATATAAGGCACTTGCGTACCTGGATCATCGCTGATCAAGTGATCTAACGTCTAATGGCGTCTGTATTAGTTTTGCTCGCAATAAACAGCATCAGAGTAGCGATTCTTATTTATTTCCCCAGCGTGTAGTCGGAAACAGCTTCTAGTTGATTATTGAAGGCTTTATCATCATTTTGCCTCGTGGTACTTACAGTTCGGAGTGATGAACAAGTTAGGTGATGTGAAAAATTTATAGTAGCGTAGGGCTAGGGTTGACAGATTTGGGAAGTTGGTGCTACCGGGTAACTTTGAGGTTCAAGTAACCAAGGTGACAAAACGCATAAAATGTATAACGTTCAACGATGAAACCAAGACTGATGCATGAAAGCCATGTTACAAAGAGTGTCTCGGATCGCCTGCCACTGAAATTTGATAGCCGTGATCTGCTTGCGATCTACTGATCGATCATGTGCTGTGACATCATCAGAGGTAGTCCCACTTTGACAGCATTATCTCCGGGATGATTTTCACGGATATCAATCAAGGCTATGCCGACCCGTTTCGCGATATTAACTTGGAACACATAAATGTAGGATTACGTAATGAGATGCTTGTGATGAGATGACGATGTGTTTCACAAGTTTCTGGCAAGCGAGATATGACGACATGGAATTATGCGAATGTTCTATAACTTAGTGTTCTGTGGGGCAGCAGCGTTCGGTGGGGGCTACAGGTGATGGATCGAGGTGTGTCGGGTCGTTCCGAGGGTTCCGTGGAGCCAAGGATTTGATATACATGTTGGTGGAATGGCTGGCTATTGTGAAGAGGGCTAATAGCTTAGCGTCGTAGCATGTGAGTGCCCGGTGCCAGTGATACAAATCGCGGCCAGCAGAAATCGCGGTGTTCACATGAAAGATCGCGCTTAAAGTATGAGAAACCATGAGCGAAGATGCTAATCACAGAATGAATGATGCAAATTGCTTGACCCTTCCATGTCACCGGCACTTACTCAAAGCATCGTGAGGGTTTGAGATGAGTTACCCGGCAGATATCGGCAAAGGGCGCGCTCTGGTTTAACTAGCCTGGCTAGGTTCCTGTGTTTGTGCACTCAGCTTTATGCCACTTGATCGTTGCCCCGTTTATATCCGCCATGAACAGCTAGGAAGCCACTTGACCCCGCAAATATCAAATGGCTCATGACTCAGGTCAATATCAATCAAGGCCGAATTCCCCGTTATCCTTCCAATGAGGGGCCAAAGCAAGAACCCCGCGTCTCGATGCAGCAATTGCGCATGCTTACACCTGCGTTTCAACAGACAAATCAGAGAATCGTAGAAGAGGGCTAAAGGCTTTGACAACCGCCTTCTCATTAATCGGTTCGTTTACCAACTAATTCTATTCACCGTTCAAAGGCACTGTTTCAATTGACCTCCACCTACATACGCGTAACGTAGGTCATCAACACAGTGTGACTGATAATGCAGTATCGCGTCCTACTCAGTTCGGCCACGCGCGCCGAACTTGCACAATCAATTGTTACTAAGCAATTCACCAAGTGATAACATGTTAGTAAACGATTCAGCTCTATAAATTCCTAATTCTTAGTGTTTTAGTCCCTTCTACCCTGTTTCTATGATTCGGTACTAAGCTGTTTCCTTGTGTGGTGCGTGCGGCTGCATCCGAAACCGGTGTAGCAGCCAATCACCATCACCCCGATTGTTTGACTCATCGTGACAAAACCTTCATAAGCAGTCGTTCCCACCCACAACTCCAATGCTTCAACGACGCGCTTTCTCGACCACGCGCCGGGCCCATGAGCTCAACCGATACAGCAAGATTATCACGCAGCCCAAATCGCAGGGTGCCTCTCAGGCAATGCTCTACGCGACGGGCTTCAGCGAGGAGGATCTCAGTAAAGCCCAGGTAGGTGTTGGCTCTGTGTGGTGGTCAGGTAACCCGTGCAACAACCATCTGCTAGACCTGAACTTTCGGGCAACTAAGGGAGTCGAGGCTGCCGGAATCAAGGCCATGCAGTTCAACACAATTGGTGTCTCTGACGGTATCTCGATGGGTACCAAAGGTATGCGATATTCGCTCCAATCTCGAGAAATCATTGCCGATTCCGTCGAGACTATCACCCTCGGCCAGCACTACGACGGTAACATTTCCATCCCGGGCTGCGACAAGAACATGCCCGGTGTGCTGATGGCCATGGGTCGAATCAACCGGCCTTCCATCATGATCTATGGTGGCACCATCAAGCCTGGCCGGGCCTCGTGCACGGGTACCGAAGACATTGACGTCGTCTCAGCTTTCCAGGCCTACGGACAGTTCTTGTCTGGTGAGATTGACGAGCCTTCCCGGGCTGAGATCATCCGACACGCCTGTCCAGGCAGCGGTGCCTGCGGTGGTATGTACACCGCCAATACCATGGCTTCCGCTGCTGAGGTCATGGGCATGACTTTGCCAGGATCTTCCTCGTTCCTGGCCTCGTCTCCAGAAAAGTTCAAGGAATGTGTGGACGCCGGATTGGTCATGAAGAACCTACTCAAGATCAACCTGAAACCACGAGAAATCATGACCCGACAGGCTTTCCTCAACGCCATAACCTACATCATTGTCACTGGAGGCTCGACCAACGCTGTCCTTCATCTGATCGCCATCGCTCACTCGTGTGGTGTCGAGATCACAATCGACGACTTTCAGAACATCAGCGACAACACCCCACTGCTGGCTGACTTCAAGCCGTCTGGAAAGTACGTCATGGCTGACTTGCACCCGTTCGGCGGTACTCCAGCCGTCATCAAATGGCTCATCAAGGAGGGCCTCATTGACGGATCTACTCTTACCGTCATGGGCAAGACCCTCAAGGACACTGTCGCCGAATACCCAGACCTACCAAAGACCCAGGAGATCTTCTCTCCCCTATCGAAACCAATCAAGAAGACCGGTCACCTGCAAATCCTGCGTGGGTCGCTCGCTCCAGGCGGATCCGTTGGAAAGATTACCGGTAAGGAGGGAACCTACTTCAAGGGTAAGGCTCGAGTTTTTGACGAGGAGGATGCATTTATTTCCGCTCTGGAGAATGGCGAAATCAAGAAGGGCGAGAAAACTGTCGTCATTATTCGATACGAAGGTCCAAAGGGTGGCCCAGGTATGCCGGAAATGCTGAAACCATCTAGTGCCCTGATGGGCTACGGTCTCGGTAAGGACGTTGCTCTGATCACCGACGGTAGATTCAGTGGTGGTTCTCACGGTTTCCTCATTGGTCACGTTGTTCCAGAGGCTTACGATGGTGGCCCAATCGCTCTTGTCAACGACGGTGACGAGATTATCATTGATGCTGAAAACAATGTTATTGACTGGTTGGTCTCTGAGAAGGTGGTTGCTGAGCGAAAATCCCTGTGGACCGCTCCTCCACCTAGGTATACCAGAGGTACTCTGTCCAAGTACGCTAAGCTCGTTTCTGATGCTAGTACTGGATGTGTTACGGACAAATGATCGAACGCCCAGGTGAGGGTGTTCAATCGGGCATTGACGAAAGATTTCGAAAAATCTCGTCTCAAAAGCTAATTTATCTAATTTGCATTATTTATAATACAGAAGTATTGTGCTCCTAGCCAAGTCGTAGAGGCACGTCGAGGGCTGTAGACTGCGACCAGCTGATTCCGGCGTGGCCCGGTAGCGTACGCGACGCGGCAAGCAAGAGAACAGACTTCATAGTGAGGCCGGAATTGATATGATTGCCAGTTGAACTCGGTCGGCTGTCTTCCAATATTCAGATTGGTTTTGGGTTACACAAAAATCAGGATTCCATTCGTTTATAAGCTCACGCGTTTCACAGCGCCGGTATCCGCTTGGTGCTCGTGTAATGGCGGCGACCCACCATGCCGAGTACGAGCAATACCGCAGATAGCTAGGCCATTTCAGATACATAAATGCAGGATGGAGATGCCGTACGTTCCAGGTTCGGTCAAGTTGGCCCTACTTGGCGCGCTACCTAGTTCGATCGTTTGATGAGAAAATTAGAAAGCCTGACCGGCGCTTTAAGAGATATCAATCTGCAAGAGCTGCAGAAAGTTTCCTTAAGCTCGCAATGATAAGAAAGGTCATGTTTGCAATTTATGCAGCGGCTTAAGCGAGGGGAAATTAATTCGATCTTTCGGGCGCCGTCTTGAAACTGACCGTTCTAATTCATAGTCGTTGTGAAGGTGTTTTCATGCTTCTGAAATATTCAGTTCCATCATAACTGTTCTCACACTATGAGCAGGATTGGGCTTTGAATGACTAAGCTTGGTTCGTGATCGACAATATCGAGCATGCTATTTTCTGAGAACGTTCCACCAAACTGTATCCGGCCAGGCTCGAAAACGGTTTCCCATTTCCAGATTTACTCAACAGCGATCTACTCTTCCCATGTAGCGGTACCCGGACATGGACCTCATTGGGGACGACTTTCAGTGCTTTAATTCTAATGAGTGCATTATAAGCATAACGGTATATTAGAGCTGAAAGAAAGTACCGAGATATCAATAAATTCATGTAGTGCGCGAAATTCCAAGATGGCTGCCCACTTAATTTGTGCTGCTTATCGAGCGCGAGCCAGGTCTGAGACAGTCTTAAACCTTATTCTTGAGCTAGCCGCTTCCGATAAAGGGCCCACGACGTGCTCTTGTAGGTGCACCATCTATCTGTCAAGCTTAACTTATGATAATGACTATATATGTTCTTCAGGCGCCCTGTTGCGCTACAGCAAATCTCTATAGCGTATGGGCTGCTTATATAGCTTTGGAGAAACGGCTGTGCATATGCTATTCTGAGGGACTCTAAGGGCTCAGCGTGATTACCTTATCGTGCTTGCAGCTGGAGAATCCCTTGATTTCCTTCATCTGGCCGTAATAACAAGGACTTTCCGCCATGCATGAAACCAGTCACGACCGTGAAGGTGCCGGTCAAGTAGTCTCTCAAATCACCCTCCTGAAGAAGATTAGCATCTTCCAGTACAAAGTATTGCAGATGTGGAAACCTTTGCAGGAGCACCTTTAACCCGTCTAGGCTCAAGTATCGCTCCCGCTCTTTTTTCGGGCGTTCACACAATAGAAAGACCTCGCGAGATTATTGTCTGATTGGACTTCAAAATGCTTGTCAATTGAAAACAAGTTATCAGGATTCTTACAACACTCCTCGGTATGCCAGTCGGGAGTTGTCAGCTCCATTGTCAATGACTTCACTCCTTTCTTTATCGGAAGCTTTCGAGAGATGGCCAAGCGCTCCCATTCGGGTTCGTGATTCTGAGGTTGATGGTTCGAACATTGCAGTTCACTGTAGTGCGTTTCTTTTCTGAGACTTATCGGTACGTTCGGAAGTACGTCCAGAAGATGCAATCGGGATACTATGTCGCCTGAAGTGCCGACAATATAACACTCCCTGAACGAACTCCCGTATTTTAGTGCCAATCCCAGGAAACTGTCATTGCGGCGGTCTGTGAGCCTGTCGAACGTAATGCGAGAAAAAATCTGAGGTGCAAGCTTCCTTACATCTACTTTGGTGGAAGTTATCACATTGTAGGTAGAAAACCATTTCTTAAGACCATTCACATCGATATAGAACTTGGATGCGCAATCAAAATCGAGATACATGTCCATCTTTATCAGGGCAACAAACATCCGGCTTACTTGTCGCATTTTCAGGCGCGGTCTAAACCCCAGACACTGAATGATTTGTAACCATACTTCCGGTGGTGCCTTTACTTCTGCCGGTACTGTC